>JAOBAY020089183.1:0-10233 GCA_025331085.2 Zoanthus sociatus
GAAAGAAAGAAAGAAAGAAAGAAAGAAAGAAAGAAAGAAAGAAAGAAAGAAAGAAAAAAGAAAGAAGGAAAGAAAGAAAGAAAAAAGAAAGAAAGAAAGAAGAGGAAAACTTCAATTTTATATTAGTCGCTTCAGAGAGCAACACCTGGTAACAATATGACAGAACTATGAATACCGCTCTGTTGCCAGTACAAGGTCACAAAATGGAACAAGAAAATATCTGTTAATTAGCTATACTATATATCTAAGAAATATCAAAACACTGTAGCAGCGTACATTGCCTTGTTTGTTAGATAAATTAAATCAAAAGTTAGGAACTGAGATGAATTAGAGCAGAACGCAATAAACAGATTAAAATAATAATTGTTTGAATTGATGAATTGACTTCCATAACTCAGCTTTAAAGTAATGCATGTGTTAGTTATTAAGTTGAAATCTTATGTAATTGAAAATTGCTTTCTTTCGATACTATAATCCCATACTTTTAAACATTTGGCATGTCAGTTAAAAAAAAATTATTTTTCCCAAACCATAATAACATGCCAATTTCAAGTCTTCCAAATCCTCCATGTTTTTTCAATATGGTCAAGTTCAACAACACAGGCTTGAGTATAAAACAGTAACAATTTAGTGTTCAGTTGCATGGCTCCACAGCTTTTGTGTGGCTGTTGAAACAATGCCTTCTCCGTGCAATATAAAAAAATCACAAATTAAAGTAAAAGTTGGTAGAACTCTAATGAAAATACATAAAATGCTTCACAAACATTTTCATCATTGCATGTATATCTAATAGGGGAATAAAATCAATATGTAGTATAGTTGCCATATTAAGTAGTCTTGTGCAAAAATTCCATTTCATGTACTCAAAAAATTGAGCCATTAAAAGATTGGCTTACCACAGGCAACCCAGTAAAAAAACTAGAATACTAAATGGTTTTTCTTGTTCTTCAGAAATGGAATCCAAGCCCAAGAGCTCGAAACGGCTGCTCAGAGAAAAATTAACTGGGAATGATGAAGAAAAAGGTTAGGTGTCCAGAATAAGTCATAATTTGAAAACAATATATCACAGATTAGTATATGCCACACAAGTAAATACTGCTTTTCACGCTTTCTGATTGGTTAGCTCGGAGGTTATTGGCAGGGCTCTCTTCACCTCTTAGTTGCAAAGCATGTCAAGCACATTAATTGTAAACAATTAAACATCAAATGTTTTGCAGCATAATTATGACAGCAAGATTTATTTTATACAAAAATTGAAGAAATGTCATAAGAGCAATTAAACAAGTGGCGCTTAGGGAGCAATTTTGATATAAATAATCTTACATCGCGCTGAGTTATGGACATGGTCCGAAGACTGCCTACTAAATTTTTTAATGTAAAGCTAAAGCAAATTAACTTGGGTACAAGTAATTTGTAGGGATATATAGAACCTGTAAACAAATTAATTTATAAAGAAATAAAAAGAAATCGACAATGTTGGGCTTATGACTGTGCATAGCCGAGGGTGAATAGGTAATGCAAAATGGCGTCGAAACCTTTCCAAAAGTAGTCCTTGAATTTTGAAGGGCTACTTCTTGAAAGTACTTGAAAGGTCCTTGAATTTAAACTTTCATCTCTTGTACGAACCCTGTCCATTGTTCTTATACGTAAACCCTTTAAATAAAATAGTAAAGTGTCATTTTAGAACGAAAGCTGCATTTTAACGCATCTACTGATTTAATAGCTTGAGGTGGCAGTTACCTGTTGGGGAGAAACATGTAATATGTAGTAAAGTATGTTGTGGATTAAGTTTTATTTATCTCATGCAATTGTAATTTTGCCATTTTAGACAAGATTCCGTCGTTTCCACCCGGCAGTGCAACCTGGGACGGATTACCAACCAACGAACTGGTTGCGGATGTTCCTAACGTCGTTATCAACAATATCCTTCAATATTATTATTATCATTACTGCTTTTACTATTATTGATAATAATTCTTAACTATAACCTCTACTTTTTTATTAATTCGTTGTCCTATATATATCCAAATGGTTAAAATAGCTGTGATTTGACAAACAACAGATTTGATTTTTACAACAAACAAATTATTCAATTCAACATTAAACTATCATTATGGAATCAAGTTCTTTTATATCAAATTAGCAGTTAACCCTAGAAGGCATGAGATGGGGTCATTTGACCCCACCTCGTTTTATGGAATAAAAAACGTGTTATTTTACCGATTGCCAAAAGCTTCTGCAAAACTGTTCTTTAATTAATAGCACATCTTTTGATCTCTTTAAAATTACTTCATAGCTGATGACGTCATCACAGAAAATCACAAAACCCGTCGTTCGCTTTAAAATTGGTGCTCTGAATGAAAAAAAATGACTGGAACTTAATTATTTTTGTCAGTTTTTTTAGAAAAAGTGTTTAATTGTTTTGATTGTATTTTGAACTATACTTAAAATCTGAATCTTGGGCTGATCACCTCCATTTTGGATTTTTGGAAGTGGTTACCATTGCAACAGGATTAATTTTATTGATTACCAGATGAGATCTCATTTTAGTGTCAACAGTTTTGCTGACCACCCCCTTCCCCCCTCATTATTGATGATAACCAATTAGAGATCACGTGACGTACATTAGATGAAAGACAATTGAACACTAATTACAAGTGAAAAGTTTTTATATCGGCTGGACCAATTTTGTGGAAAAAACAACATTTCTAGACTTGGAAATGTCATTTCTATGCTACGGTTGCCATGGAAACCAAGAAATTGCCACGTGACTATACCTAACTAGAATTATACTGAACGTTTCTTATACATACCAAGTTTCATGTCAATTGGTTGAATACTTTTGAAAATACAGGGAGGGTTTGATTGACCCCCCTGGTGCCTTCGTGTAACTTTATTTCTTCATGCTTTCTAGGGTCAAGCGAAGCTAATTGCTATTATAATGATAAACTGGGGCTTCTTTTTTTAATTTATATCTTTTTTGTTACTCTGAAAACGATTGTCCTATTTCTAGAGATAAGCATTTGAATTAAGTTCTAATGCAGCTGAACATTGTGACATTTTTTCTCAATCCTAAGAACTAAGAATGAAAAATCAAATCGTTGGGAGCTTCATTGCTTTATTCTAAGAGCTAATTGAAAGATTTACATTATCTATATTTGGCCAAACATTCACTCATAATTGTTGGCCATATATGAACTCGGAAGTGTCAATACTCATTAAGCTGTTACTTGAGGCAATTTTTTTGCGGAGCTTGTCTCGCAACGCCATTGCGAGGTAAGTTGCAAACAGGGTGTTACACGGCGCAATGGCTCCTGCAACTTGAACTTTGTAACTAGAATCATTGCGAAAAGTAGAACAGGATTCTACTTTCGGTAATGATCCCTGCAACTTGTCTCGCAACGATTTTAGCCATTGCACGGTGTGTTACACGCTGCAGTGGCTCGTGCAACTCGTTTCGCAATGGCGTTGCGAGACAAGTTGCACGAAAAATTTCCTCGTGTAAGATCAGCTTTACTGTACTCAGCTTCTAGTACAGTATTCAAATTTTCATTCATTTTATGTTGCTAGCAAGTTCTTCTAACAGACCATTTCACAGTTCCTGAAAGGTAACCAAGCTTCTACATGAAACCGAGACAAAGGTTGATCTCGTACAGTTAGATAAATGGAAATAATAGACATGCTAATACCTTTCTTTCTTATGATAATTATTTTCACTTCTCTAACTGTGCCATGGATATGATATAATACTTTTGTAGCTCTCGCTATCTGACGTCATCAAAAACAAGAGCGGTGATTGGATATAATAGATACATTTATTATATAACCTTGCAATTTGCTGTATTCTGATTGGTTGATGCGCTTTCTGTCAAAATGTGCATTCTGCCCACGGACGTTGTACGCGCGTATTCGGACCGGTTTCCGAGATGTTGATTTTCAGAAAATTTTCAAAATTCGCAAAATTACTTAAAACGCAATTTTAAGGAACTTCTGAAAATTTCCGGTGAGTAACATTTTTTAAACATATTCGAAGTTTTTGGATAACTGTCGGATATTTCCGATAATTTCCATAAACTTTGGCATGGGAAGGATTAACGGAAGCTGAAAAAGTCATATAATAAACGATTTGTTTACCTCGCTTGCTCAGTCTGTATGTAAAAATATCGCTTCTTCTTGTTTATTTGATAAACAACTCTCGTCCTCAAAACTTTCTGCTGCTTTGCATAGAACTCCATCATAAGTGTTTTCACATAAAATGTTTTCCCCCCATATCTAACAAAAATATTGGCAAGAGGAATGCCGGTGGCGAAAAATATTAAAACTCTGATAAAACATGGATTTTTGACCGATCAGAGCAGGTTCCTATCTATAACATAATGTTCAATAAATCTTTAACTCTTATCACGGACCCCATCGGTAAAGACAATGAAAACCACGCATGGTCACATGTCGGTTATGAAAGCTCGGGATAAAGCTTATGAGGTAAGAAATATTGCAAACAATAATTTATTATAATGAAACTACACATTCTTGATAACCTTAAGTTTCAGAAAAATTCTCTGCAATTTCTACCTAAGTTTAAATTCCTGTATATATAGTTTTTTTTAGGAGTCAGGTTAGCGTAGTGGTCATCAGTCGCGCTTCCGACCTCTATGACCCAGGGGGTTAATATTCCGGGTAATACGATTTTCCTCTCGCTGCAAATTTGATTTTCATGCCAAGATCTAAGCCTTTAAACAATTTAACTTCACTCTATGGCTAGGAAGAATGAACAACCATTGGTCAGTTTTATATTACACGCATTTTCTTTTATAAGAACAACTTTATAAGAACAATGAGGCTCGGATTGGACGAAAATTAAGAAGAATTTAAGAACAAGCTCAGGTTGAGGCTGAAAAAAAAATTCTGATCGAAACTTTACTGAATCTTGTAATTTACGTTCGCAATGTGCACAATAAAAACTATACAGAGAAGCACCGTCTCTTATTTATTATTATATCTACTATTTTTCCAAATGACAAACGTATTCATGTAATGTAGATTAGCTTTGTTTTTCAATGTCTTGTCTTTTTTCTTTTAGTTTTGTCTTCTCATCATTTCAAACTTTTCACAGAAGCAAGAAAAAATTAAGAACAAATTGAGATAGAAGCAGCCAAAAAATCAAGAACATTTGAGCCTCAGAAAAATTTACTGGTTCTTATAAAACAAAGGGTGTATTTAATTGAATATCACTTTTAAAAAGGGTAACCTAAACTATCCTTTTTTAAGTAAAAGTCTTAAAAATCTCCATTTTGTTTTGCGTCCCTTAAGTTCTCTTTTTTTGAGAGAGAGAAATCCCCATCTTGTTTTCCTAATTTTTGCCTCAAACCTGTCAGAATGCCTTCAAAACGGTATGGCGACAAGGCTTATGCATGTAATTGCATCTCTTCTTTCCGACCGCAAAGCCCATTGCTCGTACCAAATCTTCTTATCATCAATTGCTAATATTCTTAACCTATGTTTTTCCAAAATATATAACGAAATAGTGAACTTTTGTCCTTGTCACAACTGCTATCTTAATATATTAATTTAAGAAGATTCTCAACTGTCCAACAACTCTGATTTAAAATATTACTTTTTCTTACCTTGGGTCCATATCAACAACTCGTATTTGATTCATTCCAAAGTAACTGTCGAACATATTAGTATGTATTGTGTAGGACAAATAAGACCCTCTTTGTAATTAGATCTCAACGCAGGGAGGGCCTTTCCCAGGACGTTGATCTACTATGTCACACGTTATTAATATCTGGAATTAATTACGGTTATGAAGTTTATGGAGTGTCTCCATCTGAACTTACTTGTGCTGAGCAATATCTTAACAGATAATATACACATCGGTAAATGTCACAGCACGTACACATCAGCAATTTTTAATAAAATTCAGTAGTAAATCAAGAGAATGTAGCAATAATCCACTGGAGTTTTTTTTTTATTATCTACTGCCAAGATGAATTCGTGTAATTTTAGAAAAAATAGCTTTATAATACACGCGATCAACACAGTACGTTTTAAAAATAGTTTTTTTCTTATGGGATATATTATAGATATAAATAGTGTTTCTATTAGTACTCGTTTTAAATTTTAGTTCATACCCATGCGCACCTTTTAGTTTGTATTAAATCAAAATGCGATATTTTCTCATTTTCAAATCTTCCGCCGGGCGTCATTTTGAATGTGATGTCCATGGCCAGTGCCAGTCTTTACTCTTGACAAATACAGTAAAAAAGAACGAGAGCGAGGCTGGGATTGCAACCGTAACACGTCACAATTCAAAATGGCAGCGAGCGACAATTTCAGACTTCGAAAAATGCTTGCTGTGATAGCTAAAGTACAGGAATAATTTCATTCTTTTCGTACATCGTTCTCTGGAAAACCAACAAAACTATTATCTCATTCTTTTCTAAAAAAAAGCGGACAAAAGTGATCAACATATTAATATTTTGTGTCGATTTGCCTTTTAGCTATATAAAGAGAAATTCCATAACCGCATCGCCAACATCAAAGAACTGCAAGATACTCAAAAAGAGAACGTGGACCGCTGGACAAAGAGTTGGGAGAGATCGATAGCCAAGATCAAAGATCTCTACTGAGAAATTGTGATAAAACTATGAAATCGTTTAAAAGAAGATTTCTTCTCGTTTTACATCTTTGCTAATCTTGCTTTTGTTTTTGTTTTCTCTTTATCAAAGTGTTTGTGTAGAGCATTCTAATGGATGAAAATTACGTACGGTGTAACTTTGCGTTTTTTTTCTTTGTATATAATTTTGAAGAGCTTTTTTTAGTACAAAAACGTTTCTAACACAAAAAGTGTTTTAAGGATTTAATAAGATCTCTTTTAAAAACAACCGTACGAAAAAGTGTTTGGCGTGAAAGTCAAAGTCAATCACCAGTCACCATGAAAACAAAACTGGTACTAGGGGTTAGTGGTTGGTAATGTTACTTTACCCTAATACTGTTTTATTTCCTTTTTCTGTCTTGTATCATAAGAACAAAGTTATATTTTATGTATAATTTTAATAACAACAGACCGTTTATCTTGTCATTTTTGTGCTCTTTTATTTAAAAAAAATATCATTTCCATGTTTATGTCGGCCCTGCTGGTCAAACTCCACTCAAGAGTGTTGAAGGTGACCAAATAATTTAACCATTTTAGCTAAATCCTTTACGAGCCTTGTGACCCATGGAACCGGTACTTTATCCGGTTTCTCGGTAGTGTTAAAGGGATGACATCCCCTGGACGGGACACTAATCCATCGCAGGTTAGCTCCCAACAAACGCTGGTTCTCATTTACCTACCCCGGAAGGATGGAAAGTTGAGTTGGCTTAGGCGAAAAAGAAGGTCACACAATTATTCGAATCTCGGCAAATTGCCAGCATCGAACTGGGGACCTTGTGGTTGGAAAGCAGAGATCTTACCAACTGCGCCAACTACGTCCGCCAATTTTAACTCCTCTTTATTCCCGCCCAAGAAGTGTTACTGCCAAGAATTGTTTTTGGTCTAATGAGTCATGAGTCAAGTTATGAGTCAGTCAGCGGTTTTTCGCTTAATGTTACGAGCAGAGTTGGGTTTAGAGTTGGGGGTGGCTTCAGTGTTATAGTCCAGGTTAGGGTTAGGGTTAGGGTTACCGTTGTTTTTTTTCCTCAGGTTAAACTTTTTGACTCGTGACTCATTGACTCGTGACTCATTGACGTATGATTCATTGACTCGTGACTCATTGACTTACGATTAATTGACTCATGACTCATGACTCACTGACTCGTGATTCATTGACTTATCACTCATTGACTTGTGACCCATTGACTCGTGACTAATTGACTTATGACTGGTGACGCATTGACTGGTGACTGATTGACTTATGAGTCATTGACTTATGACTCATTGAATCGTGCCTAATTGACTTATGTTCATTGACTCGTGACTAATTGATTTATGACTCATTGACTTATGACTCATTGACTTATGACTCATTGACTTGTGACTCATGTACTTATGATTCATTGACTCGTGACTCATTGACTGGTGACTCATTGACTTATGATTCATTGACTCGTGACTAATCGACTTATGGCTCATTGACTTATGATTCATTGACTCGTGACTCATTGACTCATGACTCATTGACTAATGATTCATTGACTCGTGACTCATTGACTCATGACTCATTGACTCATGACTCATTGACTAATGATTCATTGACTCATGACTCATTGACTCATGACTCATTGACTAATGATTCATTGACTCGTGACTAATCGACTTGTGACGCATTGACTTATGGCTCATTGACTCGTGACTCATTGACTGGTGACTCTTGACTTATGACTCATTGACTCATGACATATATATTGACCGCCAACCACTACCCATTGCCTTGACATTAACACATCCATAGCATAGCAATAGATTTGAAGAGACCACATGTTTCATAGTAATCCGCCAAACTTGAGCTATTCGAACTAAATTGACGAAGATTTGCTCTTTGAGAAAGGTTATACGACACCCAGTCCACAGCACCAATTTAGAATTTCGTTCTCCCTTGTCGAACGCAATTAACTAGTTTGTTTGCTACCTGATAAGTATAGTTTAAACCAGATATTCCCTATCCCCTGATACCAACGCTTTCTTTTCCCCTAATACTAGCTTTTTCTCGATCTGATCAGATTAGAACAAGATGTTTCCAAATCCATTCATACCACGTTTTTCTCGATCTCATAAATAATATTGAAACCAGATGTTTCCTATTTATCGAATACCAGATTATTCTTGATTATCTTTAGCGATTTTTTAAAATCTCTAAAACAAAGTGACGCTAAAAATAAGTGTCGCTAACTTAACGTGACCCTAAAATTGAGCGACTCGATATATTTCAAAAATTAATATAAGTGGGTATAATATAACAAAAGCGTTTTAAAAATCAATGTCTTGGTATT
The DNA here is from genome assembly GCA_025331085.2 of Zoanthus sociatus. Lineage (NCBI taxonomy): Eukaryota > Metazoa > Cnidaria > Anthozoa > Zoantharia > Zoanthidae > Zoanthus > Zoanthus sociatus. Next base: position 8,974 of record JAOBAY020089183.1, read on the forward strand.
GTGTGGCAACTAAAACGTTCTGGAGTCAATATTATTCAATTATGAGGTGTTCTCTTCATCACTGCTCTCATCTGTCTGTTCAGGGAGCACCAATATTAATAATTGTTAATATTATTAATATTACATAATTTCATGGCTTCCAGTGACCTGAAAGTAGTAAAAACTATTCGAAGGCAGGCCACTGGATTACAGATTAAAGAAAAAGGAATAAATATATGAATAAGTAGATAGAAAAAAAAACAGAAAAGCACTTCCTTTGTACAGTCAACAAATTGTCTATTTACGGCTCTTTGTAATGATGATGACCCAGCTCCTTTAACCTTTCCCTGGCTTGAGAATTTTCGCTCGATGTTTCCATTCTGACTGTTACTTTTACTGGAATTTCTAATCCACCTTGTACGTCGATGGTGCGTATCTTTGACAATGACAAATATCGGCGCCTCTTGACATCAAAAATTTTGTGAAATGGCTAATTTCACGTGGCAGATGTTTACTGTTTTGTTTTGTTTCTGAAATACATCCAAGATGTGTTAGAATTTATCTCCTTAAGAATTATAATGAAGGGCATCAAAGGAAAAAGAAGCCGATTTTTAACTCAAAATCGCGAAAATAAAGTGACTACAAATATGAGTTTTTGGAAAAATCGCTAAATTTAAGTGTCGCTAAATATTTAAGCTACAAAATCGCTAAATTAACTTGACGCTAAAATTTCATGTAATAAGGTACTTTACAATTCGAGCTTTCTCCGTCTGCATTCAACGTTTTGAGAGGACAGGCACAATAGATTCCACTTACAAAAACAATCACATTGCCTGCTGGCTTTGGGTTTTGTAAAAACTTTTGCGTCGTGTCGCGAGATTGTTGCATTGGTATGTGAAACTTGGCCTGTAATTGGCGAATAACAATAGCTCGTTACTGACGAAATTTCAAACGAGCCGACAAATAACCCATGAACTAACAAACTTTTCCGACGGATAGGTACAAGGATCCAATTCATTGACGCGTAGGTTATTTGGGGAAGATCGGTAGTAAAAATATGGATCGAGATAATATTAATGGTAAAAAAATATTTTTAATTGAAACAGATGTTGGTACTAAATATAAACTAACATGGTCGTATTATCTATTGAAATATTATTACAAGTCTGTTTCACTTTCGATACTGTAAGCATTTTTAAAAGGTTTAAAGGTCAAATAAACCCAAATCTAAAAATTTTTTTTTCTACCATTTTAAAGCGACGAAATGTTAAACAAAACAAT
>JAOBAY020089194.1:0-10233 GCA_025331085.2 Zoanthus sociatus
CTGGGTAAAACTGTTGAGGCAGGCGGAAGAAATGGCGGTAAAACGAAAGAAAAGGCTTATAACGGAATAAACAGCAGAAGATTTTACCAAACTCCAGTGGAATTGTTTTCAGGAGGAGAAATTGGTACCGATGCTGCAGATACAACTAAAAACTCAGTTGGAGTGCTAGACAGAAAAGGTAAGTATTTTTTAACTTTAAGCGAGCAATGTTTTGAAAATTAGCGCAAAAGTAAGGCCGTTTTTCTCGCTTAAATGTCACCAAATTTAAAAATGGACACTAATTGAACAAAAGTGATTCGGATAGTTAAATGGCTATTACAGAGCAGACTCTCGAGCCATGAACCCTATGGCCTTATTTTTACTTTATTTGTACGTGAAAAAAACTAAATCCGTTACGAGCCATGTGTCTCATACAGTTGGCGGTTCTCTCCTCTTTCTGTATTGTTAAGCGGATGAGAGTCTTCGACTTTCCCTGGAAGAGACACTAATCCATCGCAGGTTCATGGTTCGAGTGTCAATCCCCAATGTAAAATAGACGAACCACCGATAAATTGACACAAATTATTTATATTTGACTTACAATACAGAAACACTCAGATACTACATAAATATATACTTATTAATAGCTTTACTTGGAGCCTGCTATACTCTAACATTTTTTGTTAAAGTAAAAGTTCTATTTTGAGTTAGTTATAAACGCATTATAATCTTGTTATCATTTAGGAAATGTGCGGCTTTGCAAAGCAAGTGGAACAAGAATCTTCTTTCCCTCCATCCCTGGGGTCGGGGTCTTACGTCAGCGCTACCCCATCATGCCCGTGCACGGAGAAGGAAGTTCTGTCTGGAAAGAACTTGAAGCAGTTAAAGATTTGATCCTTAAGTCTAAAACGTTTGGTTATGTTTTCCGGGAGCCACTGCAATCTGGCCCCAGGCCAACAGAACCGCCAAGAAAGGCCATCAAGCTTCAAATCATGTCCCCAAAGGAAAAAGTAGGACCTGGTCCACATGTACACGAGATAATCCTTCAACCAGACCAGGTGTGCTTTCTTTTTAGTCATACACATTACGAGCAGGAGAACAGGCTATGTAAAGTCTGAAAACACTCCGTGGCATTGATGGACCCACTTCATATGAGCTACTCTACTCCCAGTTGTGAAATGGTAGTTAAGTTGGTTACTGCGTTGCAACAGTATTTTAAAGGTCGCCGGTTCGAATCCCTTGAAACCAACATAGCCTCGTTTATAAATAACAAAAAAGTTATAATAATTGCTTTGGATACTTGTCATTTTACTTTTTTTTCTGACCTAGTAGTGTAATTTCAATTTGTAAAGGCCACCTGTTTTTCATTAGCCCCTAAATTTATCACAGGTGGCCTGCACTCTCTGTTTTGGTACCTCGTTATAAATGTAACGGTTCACTTTGAACTGTGTGTGCAAATAAAGTCTTGTTGTTCTTGTACCAATTTCCAAGATATTTTTTTTTGTTCTGCAGGTGGATTTTATCAAGGGTGGAGGAAAGATTTTTGTGACTAGTAACCAAGCATCGGCCCATGATCACACTGTCCAGCTGCGTTGGGTTGGAGGAAAAAGGCAGCAGTTCAGGATAGAGAAGTGTGATGCAAAAGATTCTAAACACACAGTTTGTTGGGATAGACACCCAAGATTTGTCATCAAGATGCCAGACCAGTAGCAAACTTTACTATCTTGGTATCTTTATTTTTAGTTTTAATGGTTGTGTAAATCAGTTACTTCTATAAGTAATTGTTGTACCTATAACAAAGCATTTTCAGTGCTAATGGGATTGAGTTGCAAACTTTTAAATGTCATCCATATATAAGGGAATAAATAATATGCAATACTAAGTGAAGTATTATTTATTCAATCATATGATATTTTTTTCTTGGGACTAAATGTGTTTTTAAAGCACTGATCCTCTTCGCACTTATCAATCTCGACTATGTGAGGTGGGAAGGGGAAAGATGTGGACTACCATGGGAGGGGGGAAGGGGAGGCATTTCATAGGTGTAAAATGTTAATCAGTACATTGGGAAAGAGCAATACATCTAGGGCGTTTTCAAACAGGCTGAAATAAGTTGTCTACATTTTGGTACTACATTCAGTTATGTAAATGAAAGATATAATTATGTCGGCACTTAGTATATAGAATTTTAGTTTTTACTCAGTATTAAGAAATACAGTAAATTTGAATTGGTAAAATATCAAATGTCTCTCCCTTCTCCAAAACTTCTGATAATTATCGCACTACACAAACACAGCAGCAAGCTGAGTCCAAGCTTTCAACTTCCATAAATGCCAAAACGTTTTTAACCGAGGGGGGTTTCTAAATGACTAACAGATTTAAAAAAATGTATCCAAAAACTCTTGAAAATCAAAAGGTTCTTGATACAGAAACGTCCCTAAATATTTCCGGATGAAAATTTCTTGACTGTTCAATAGTACGTTAAAGAAACTAACAACACAAACCTTCCACCCTTTGAGACACGGCATAATTATTTTCAACGAATTTAAACATGTTGATATCAGTTTTATGACTCCTATCGTAAAACATAATTTTTGTTTAGCGCAACTTGAGTTTGGGGTTGACATGCGGGGTTCCCTTCGCAGCACTTCGATCACTGAGCAACTCCTTTGTTTGACTGTTTTGAATTAGGGTCCATTTTTCTACTTAGCCAAATCGATCAATATCTTTTCACTTCAGTGGTGCTCCTGACAGAAGTATATAAATCAAAACATTTCAAAACAAAAGCAACCTTTCCTAATTGAAACAAAATACACATTACACAATTAGAGGTTCAGTTCAGAGCACGACTCAAACAGCGAAAGTGTATTTTATTTACGACATATCTCGGACTCACTCACGTCACAATAAAATGTTTATTTTAATAATTAGCAGCCCATTTTTTAATGGGTTAAGTCAGCAATGTCATCTTGTCCTATATCACGCATGTTTCTACTGATAATGTGAGAACTGCTATGTTTCCCTTAAAACAAGTTTTAAAAGTTAAAAAAACATATATGCTATCCTTAAACGGAGAGTCGAACCACTTTCTTCTGCCTAGATACTGCAAACTTAAAGCAGTCAAGATATGATAGGAATTTCTTCATAGCTGAGAAGTATTCCATCTTGCAAGACACTACATTGATTGAAGATTAATCTGCATCTAAATTTATTCCAAGCAAGATGTCACTGTGGAAAACTCGCTTTTTATTTTCAGGGGTCCACACATTTTACCCAAAATTGTTCTATGACGTTAGTTTATTTACATGTAAAATTGTGGTTACAAGGACTAGTCACAGTTGTTCCGTATATCATACATTGAAAATATATCGGCTTTCTTTGTTTGGCGAGTTTGCCCTGTGTTAGACAACTTTGATTTTACGAACAAGATTAGGCGAAACAGAAAACGTTTTGCCCACATTAGAACTGAGCTTTTATTGGGCCCAGTGTATAGATTATTATTTGGGCATTTTTTTCTATCCGACGCATTTAGCTGTCGAATTTCGAATTTGTTCTAAGGAAGAACGAAATCATTTCATGTTGTAGCAAATATATCATACATAGGACAGAAAAAAATGCCTTTTGAGCTTTGAATTCGAAGATATGAAATTTATAATTCATACGATTTCATTTGCAAAAAAGTGAGACATAAGTGAAGCTTGTAATTTAGGATAAAAATATCCCGCCACATTTCAGCAAATTGAAATTGTTCTACACAGAAAAAGTTCCATGGGTGTTCAAATTGTTTAACCGAGGAAATTGGCGTTTAGAAGGTTATCTTCATTCACGACTTCGTGACCGTTGATAACTTCAATACACTTGTAGTAAACTTCGAGGTACTTGTACACATCAAGGCAACTTTGGTCGTGGAAAAAGAACTTCGTGCATCTAATCTCACACATTGTCGTTCCCTCGCATGCATCTTTTACTTTTGTCAAGAAGAGGGGAGTTGTGGCGCAGTATTTATTCGTAATCAAGTTTCCCGTGTGTTCCGTGCAGAGTCCGAAGTTTCGACGACCCCAGAAAGCAGATATAATGCTAATGTGTTTGTATTCATTACATCTTAACCAGGCCGTATCCTCTTCACATTTCACTGTACCGTTCTGTTGAGAGCGAATGCAATTAGTAAAACATTGCTAAGAAGTGAGTAACACTTTCGCCATATAAAAATGTCATTTTAAATTTTTAGATTGGGCGCGTTTTTTCAGTAATCGTATCTAACATGATTTGCCATGTACGTTTTCAAAATGTTGTTGTGTTAAAGTTGTGGCTTATACATAAAGGTTTCTGAATAAAAATTTTAAGATGGTGAAAATTGTATTTTTAAGTCCAAAACGTTTCCTACAAATTCAAGTTTATTTTCAAATTTCTTGTATAGCAACAATTGTTTGATATTCCCTAGACTGCACTGTATGAATTAATTGCATATTTAATGTGACATACGTGAACTGACCAAACCAGTATGTTGATTACAAAACTGACGTTAGCCTTGACCATTAACCCTTTGTCAAAGCAATTCTCTCTGAACTGTTTATATTTTTCACCCATTTTAGGACGATAGAGCTTCTATAACAGCAATTATAATTAATTTAGGTTATCTTAATAAATATCATCTTATGGCCTTGTATGACTAATCTATGTAAATACTTACATATCTTATTGGTGTTGGACCCGGTGATCCCGGGGGTCCCACCATTCCAGGAATACCTGGGGGTCCTGGCATACCACTGCCACCCGGCATACCGGGTGCTCCAGGCATACCCGGAGGACCAGGCATACCATCGAAACCAGGAGGACCTTGAAGACCAGGCGTTCCCGGCATACCTGGATCACCGGGCCATCCTGGGGGTCCTGGATCTCCCTTGGCACCCGGAAGACCCATACTCCCGGGTTGTCCAGAAACACCGGCCATGCCGTTCCTACCAGGGGGACCTTGAAGACCCTTGAGGATGAAACCTAGGGTCACATTCTGATCTTTTAGTAGCTTGTTTAATAAAGGGGGAACTGGCGAGACGGGGATTGACGCCTGCAATAAGAAACATACAGCATATTTGATTATCTTCTTTGGTTTTTACCTATATATATTATAATGGTTGCTGCAAACGCAATGTTACAGGTAAAGTCATAATAAGTATGAAAGTTTTAACAATAATTAAGAATGTTTAGTAACCGTGAGTTGATCTTTTTGTCATGAGTTAGTACTGATGCGCTAACAAGCTTTGTGTACTAATCAACTAAGCCATATGAGATGAACTCAATGATTTCAGATAATAAAATCTTACTGTAAATAATGTTTCTTTTTCAAAAGCTAATGATAATGCTATCAAAATTTACATCAAAGTACCAATCCAAGCAAAGCTTGTTGGCGCTTATGTCGGTTTGTGTTTACACTTTCAATGTAAGTGCACAACGTCGAGCTAGCTCAACAGTAACTGATATTGTTTAAACAAGTATAAAATCAGAAATGTCAGTTCGACTATTAATAAGGGTCTTATTGACCACATCTGACTGACATTAAAGTGCTCTTCGTCGACCAACATTTTGTTAAGATTTCAACAACAAATTTCTTTACCACACTTTGTGTTAGAAAGTAGATCGATAGGTAACAAGCCCAAATCATCGAATTGTTTTCCAGATGTTTTCTTGATTTCTGTAAGATTTTCGTGCTGCTTTATTTCCAGAGAGAATGAATCACGGCCAGCAATGCACAGCTGTACGCCTGTAGCGTTTGTCAAGGTGTAAACCAGAAAACGAGGCACAGCGTTGCCCGACACTTTCCTAAATTTCAATTTTCATTGAATATTGCTGTTTCCAATAAATTGTTCAGCCTAAAAACAATACAAAAAAAACTTCTTTTCTTCGACGTGTAGTTTTAATGATTAAACACTCAAACCAAAACTTTCTTGCCTTACTGAGCTTGTGCCATGTTTGGTCAAAGAACAGGTGGTCTTTACCAAATAAGGCACAAAGATCAAGTTTTACCAGGTACCGGGCGGTTTAATCTACGATCTGGCAACTTTTTTGCAACGACCGTTAAACCTACCAGTATTTCTTTTTTTTTCATCAAGATTGAGCATCAAACATGCATCAGTAGACGTGATCAATGATCAATCTGTCGAGTACTTTTAATCATGAAACCATTTTGAACTCATAGACCGTGTAAACTTAACTCAAGTGTGTAAGCTTTGCACAATCCGTTTGCAAAGAACATCCCATACAACATTCCTACCAAACATCAACCGTGATAAGTTACGTTTATAATAAATATCAAGCTCAGAATGGACTGGCAATGTTTGACTCTTACTTATAATATTTACAACATGGTATTCGCCATTAACCTTTTTTTTCTGTCATCAATGGATCTCTTGACCACAAAACCGCAAAGCTTTCAGAAAGATTGAAAGGTTAATAAATGAAAGTTTTGCTTACCGTTGAGTCGAACAGGATGAAGCCCAAAATGGCGACCAACGACAGGCAGACGATCCTCATGACCTAAAAGAAAGCCAAAGCTTTCAAAACCCGCACATCACACAAGAGCAAATTCAGTTTCTAAGCTACCGTGATTTCATCGCAAAGTAAATTGTTTATCTATTAGTCAACTGACTATGAATATGTAATTAACTTTGTCTCATGACACAAGTATTTGAGGATAACGTAGTCTCCCGTTCAGAGACGAACACAATCGTTACTTGCTAGTTTACGACCGTTCGACAGGTGCCATCCTGATAATTTTTAAACTGACGAAAATTTTGACCAATCAACTCCCAGCTTTTAGGCAGCTTATGTTATGGTCTGCAATTTCTTTATCTTTACTTTATAGCGATAATTGACGCCTTATAGAAGTAAAAGCTAAATCTTCTGCTAAAAATATTGAAGAAAATTAAAGCATCTTTTTTAAATAAACCGTTTTGATTCGTTTTAACTTTCAATAACTTTTGCTCGATCAGTTTTTATAGGTTTTTCCCCGAGATTTTAACGAAAATAGCGTCATCTGTCAACATAGCAGGTCTGGTGTCTGCAATACAAAAACTGTAATCTTTAGATTTAAAAACTGAGAAACTAGAAATAAAGTTTCTTAAGTTTCATTTTAGTATATTTAAAAAAGTAAAATAATCGGGAAAAATTGACGATATTGTCTCGCATGAAAGAAAAATTAAATATCTGTGTGATCAGTTTTATAAAAAAATCCATCGTTACTTTAAATAAGGCTTTACTATTTTTTTGCTTTAATCTAAAAATATTTGTAAAAACCTTACAAAAAATACTTTAGATTTAGAATATATGGTTTAATATTTGAAATAATCGGTTGTTATAAAGAATTGGCGTAGTCCTGTAAAAGCATTAACTTGTGGTATACTATGATTGTAACTCACTTATTCGTAGTGATACACAGATGATTAAATCCTGCTGAGGCCGTTGTGGCTAGTTTAGCTACATATATAATATGTGCCGTTCTATATCATAATAAGGGATTTAGAGATCATAGAAATGAATTAAAGGCTGCACGTGACAATTGTACAACCTTAAACGCACAAGTGTAATGGTAAGAACAATATGGAATAACATGTAAGAGAGTTTCTTTACTTACAGTATTTCTAATATGGATAGTTTAATTACCCTGGAGTGCGACAACAAGTGAGCAGCTCTGTAAGTTTTATTTTTAAGGAAACACAAGCGTGGTGTAAACTTACCTTCGTGTAAGGTCTAAGAGCCCACTAAGAGACCATAAGTACCACAAGATATGTTTCCTTATACTTACAAATATACAGCGCGTTGCTAAGAGTGAAACACCAATATCTTATCAGAGCATCTCTTGACCTAGGGAAGCCTTGCCAAGACGACCTCGACATTCTGTATATTACTAATGTTGGAGAAATATTTCGGGGAATAAACAATACGTTGCATGCATTTACAGTCTTGAAAACATTTAGATCCAAGTTGATGGTTCTACAAATTCCCATAATTTCCCAACTTTGGTTCTAAATATTTTTGTTCGAGCGATCGATCCATTTTTCCACCACAGAGGTGTCGAAGTTGTCTTGAAAAGGTGAAAGTAATTTCGGCAAAGAAAAGAATCATAAAGGGAGCAGTTTCTAAAACTTTCCCCACACGAAGTCAGTTGATCTCTGTTTAACCAACCTTTTTTGATGGCCCAAAATGAATTTCGTCTGCTTAAACTTTTAAAGAAATTTCTTCTTGAATGATCTTCTAACCTTACACTATTACGGTTGCTTTGCCAAAAAATGTAAGCGTACGCATGCGCCAGGGACGGCGTACGTTAACAGCTTGTTAATTGGCTAGGCGCGGCATTACGTGTGCAGTGGCCCATCAAATCTTTTGTACACAACATTGGTAGGATGTGACGTAATGCAACGAGCCGTTTACACACAATAGACCAATCACAAGAAGAAAATGTGAAGTGTTCTGGTTGTTCTATTGTTAATCAACATTTACCTAAAGAGCTTAGATCAATGATGGTTGCACATCCTTTTGATTTTCAATTTGTGTGAAATCAAGCGGAAGATTTAGAGATGCGAAAGTTGCATGGGCGTTGAACAAGGATAGTTCCTTTGGTTTGACTATAATGGACAATTGTTTTAAGTTACAAGAATTCAGTAAGCGTGTTCGTAAATGAAGTCCGGATCAGGCTGTTCATATTTTGCTCAAGAGTACGACATGGCAAATGTTTCTCTCAATATGTAGAAAACTGAGATATAAGTTATTGTGTTAGTGAGACCTCAGACTTGCGTGTTTTCAAAAAAATCTTTAAGAGAATAAAAGTATATCAAGCACTGGCTGCTTATCAGCTCAGCGCGATAACATTAACAATTATAGTAAAAACACTTAATGGTTATAATCATAAAATAATAATAATGATAAAATAATAATAATAATAATAATAATAATAATAATAGTTAAAAATAGTAGTAATAATGTTAACTATTATGAGTAAAATAAAGTGAATAGTTGGAAAACTGCGTTGAAATTAATTTGTCAGTGAACCAATATGAATAAGATAAGAGCTCAGATTAAGCCAGCAACTTCAACCGTAGACACGGCTGTTTCGTCCTCTTTGGGACTCGTCAGTACGGTGTAGGGGCTAGCGTAAACAGCCAGCCAAAGGCTAGCTGTTCATCATGCTCAAAGTTATAACCCAATACCGACTTGAAAAACATATCCGTTCACTGATAAATTAAGAAAAATAAGAATTGACAAAGCAATCCTGTGAAGATTCACAGGGCCAAACCATGTTTAAGAATAAACAATGATAGCTGATGATTCACTGCATGTATCACATATACTCTCTATCCTGCGTTTTAATGACAATAGTACACAGAGTGTTTTACTGCGACATAGTAATAACAACATAGTAAATATAATAACTTGACCTCCGCCAAGCATATAATGATTCACACGCAACATTGTAGTCCTACATCTATTTTATACACACATTCCGTTGTGGAATTATATATCAATCTGCCACATTCATATCAGAATTCTAATTGTTTTAAGACTGAACGTGACAATTCGGTGTTGTGGAAAGCAAAATACATGTAGATATGAAAGTATGGAAACGATGGAAACAAAATAATATAATCATAAAATTGCTAGCTTAATTGAAAGCTGAAAGTTTGTCAATATCGCAAGGATGAACTGATTAACTCTTTCACACATTCCATTGACCTATTGTCTGTATTAATCAATCTGATAATTTATCATGGTGTTATATATACATGAGTTGAAAATAACCTTATCTCTCAGTGCTAAAGAACCCTGATGTTATCATACTATCCTTCCGCAGTCGCGCTCGTCAAAGGACTACTAAGTAATTCTAAAACAACTGTATGATGTTAAATGTTTTCAGTTACGGTACGAGTTTCAGCTTTTGACAAACGTCATTGAATACTTCGCTGTTTACTTCTGAAAGTTATCCTGTTCGCATCAACTTTTGAAAGTTCTATTCCTTTTAAATATTTATTCTTGTACAGCTAGCTTTTTTGTGAAATAATGTATAGCGCCTTGCAATGCAATGATCTCAGATTGCACATTAAGAGAGTTAGCGACTTTTAGTTCGTGTTTTTCGTACAAGTAGAAGTACACTATAGCCACACAATGACGAGAGTGCGTCTAACTCTCGACAAAACACTCGGGTCTCTATCCTTAAACATGTTCTTTCGATGAACATTCATGATTCCTTTTCTCAAAATTCGAAAT
>JAOBAY020089202.1:0-10232 GCA_025331085.2 Zoanthus sociatus
GTAAAACAAAACTAATCGGTTAGAAGAAGCGCAGTTTTGTAATGCTAAGTGAGTCCGGACATTATATATTTTATGTTCTACGAGAACTTTTTTAAGAATGTAATTCCGGGAGTCGGAATAAAAATAAAAATAAAATATCATGCAAAAGCTTGAAAACTAAATAATATAGTGAATAAAAGACATATACTATACTATTTCTCCCAAGCCACAGAGGGAATTCGAGAAAAAGTATTGTTGCAATTGAGGAGAGGGGGAAAGCGAAGTCGAAGAAGACGGGAACTCGACTGAGGAATTAGAAAATGCAGACGACAGTGATTCTGATGAAGAACACATAAATGACGAAGAAAATGTCAGTGAAGAAGAGCCAGCATTGATCGACTCAAACAATCCCAGGCTACAGGCGTCTAAGAAAAAGATCAAGCGTCTTTACGAGACAAGATGGGTATATGACTTATATGAGCCGCTTCTGTTATGCCTGCACCATTTTTGAGAACCAAAACAGAAAGTGGGACTCGAAGTCTAAGACAGAAGCACAAGGGCTCTATCACCAGATAAAGAGGTCTGAATTTATCTGCGCCTTCCAGACAGCACTCTACCCGTTCGGCTACTCCAAAGGGGCTGAGTCGCTCTCTACAAAGCAGCGCACTTAATGTGGTGAAGGCGTACAGGCGAATTGCCATTGTGCGAGAGCAGCTGAAACATGTGAGGAGGAATGCAAAGGCGGTCTTCTCCAGCTTGTTCAGCAAGGTAAAAGAAATGGGCAAGAAAGCTGGTGAAGAAATGCATGTTCCACGCACTTGTGGAAGACAGACTTTGCGAAACAACGTGGCCGGCAAGACTCTAGCAGCGTACTTCAGACGCACTGCGTTTCTACCGTTCCTTGAAAATCTACTGCAGCAGCTGACAACCCGTTTTGACGGCGTTTCAGACGCAGCACTACGTGGCCTGCTGTTGATTCCTGCCAACATCTACTAATTCGACGAGGTATCGCATCAGTGGGTAATAAAGCACTTTTCTGCTGATTTGCCGTCAAGAGCTAGTACAGTGCAGGAGTTGTGGAAACGGCTGTGGGCCAGCAGTCAGGATAAGAAATCACACACGTTTACCGAAGGGCTTGATGGCTGCAGTTCAATCCTTTACCCGAACGTGCACAAAATCTTGAGGCTGTTGTTGATCACTCCAGTAACCAGTGCCACTGTCGGTGGAACGTGGAAACTCTTTCCTTCGCTTTGTAAAGAGCCAATTCTGAAGTACCACGGGAGAGGAACGGCTAAATGCTCTCTTGCTCCTGTTTATCTACAAGGATATTCCGCTGGATTATGACGCAGCTAAGCTCTACCCCAGGAGGATGACCTTCGTCAATCTCTTGTGTTGAGCTATCTCTACGGGCACAGTAGAGTATAACTGGGACTCACAAGAATAACTTTACATTTACAGACTCTGACCGTGATTTCATCTGAGAACTAAATAATTATGTTACATTTCGACCGAACCGAATAATATATTGCTGGGAAGTGATTATTTCTTGATGGAATACAACAAGCAAATCACTGTATATAGTTTCCCGAGGTGTTCTATTGTTCATGTACAAACAGTCAGGAATGGCGCTGTTAAATAAATGTGATGTCTATTGATGAAGCGGGGGAAGGGGGCAAGGGGGGTAGGCCAGACTCAAACTTTCCGGCCCCCCCCTTTCCAAAATTCCTGGATCCGCCCCTGCAATACATTAATTAGACCTTTTCCAGTTCAGAGGGTGTTAAAGACATTCATCTACCTACACTGTAACACTACAACAACAAGATGCAAACTGCAGCTCCAGACAATGAACCACACGGCATTTAAAGATTTAATCTTGATTGTAATATTTGGCTATTACATTCGCTGCAAGTGTAGTACACATGCATGAGGCTGATGTTTCAAGCAAGAGCATTAAACCAGGGGTTTCAATAACATTAGTTATAAGTGGCCATTGAAGGTGTAATAGGTGGCTGTGACCACTAAAGGGGCCGTAAGGACATAAGGCCGTAAGGGCCAAATAGACGGCGGTAAGAGGTCCCACAGGCGGCGGTACACCGCCAGTAACCGGCTTTTATTGAAACCCCTGTTAAACTAGTTTAAACCTTTAAATGCCTCGTGGTTCATGGCCTGGAGCTGCAGATTGCATCTTGCTGTAGTAGTGTTACAGTGTACACTAGGTAATTGAATGTCTTTAACACCCTCTGAACTGGAAATGGTCTGTAGAAACCCAAAGGGATTGAAACTTGCCACTTACTTCAAATGTCAACTCCTACACTATGTACAATTTACAGGTATGAATATAGTAAATCAAGAGTTACCAAGTCATCTATCTTAGAAACCATGCTGTTATAGGAGAACTGAACCCTAAAATTGACTTTTCCTCAATTGAAAATTTAGGCATAGTAGAACGATTATATGAAGTTTTTTTAAGCTGTTAGCCGAGCAGTTAAGAAAAATTTGATGTTTTGCAATGAATAGACAAAATTTGATCGGCGGCTCAAAATGTGATGTCAGAGGTTGTTTGTGACGTTGGTGACAATATCAGGGTGATTAAAATGAGGAAAAATCATGGTTACTGTGCAGCTTTTGGCTGGTATTAAAGAAAAAAACTTCGCAAGACCTAGATTGCCCAAAAAATATCAAAATTTTAAAGCGAACTGTCATATTTATTCTCTCAATATCGTAACCTACGCACACCACACCGCTGACAAGCTTATTTGCGACCACGGTATCGAACCTTTTCTTGAGAGTTTTCTTCTTTTTCCATATTAAATTTCTCAATGTTATTCGACTAATTTGAAAAAAAAAATTCACAGAGTTAATCTACTACACAAATAGATTCAAATAAAGAAAGGTTAGTTTTAGCATTCACTTCTCCTTTAAACCGCTGATCGTATGTATCGCATGACTGTTACTAATCACATCCGAAGATTACACTTTGTTCCGAATAGGAGGCTACTCGCTTCGATCGCCGCAATAAAGTTATGGTGGTAAAAAGATTAAACTAATATAATAGTGTACTATAGATCTCTCCTCTTACCTGTCCAATTTCTCTTGCCCACTATTTAAATAAAAAAAATTATCGTTATCATTGGATGAAACCAAGCTCAAAACAACTAAGAGCTTACAATATTTGTGATCATTGCCTTGTGCGCTAATTTGATATTTCGAAAACTAGTCAGGCAAAGCACCTTAGAATGAAGAAAACAAACAGCACATGTGCAAAATTGAGAAAAGGATAATTTTTTCATTCATCAACAACTGCTCTTTGCCCCATTTTATAATTAAAAGTATTATACAGTATAATAACAAAAGAGATAATAAGATAAAACGTTACAGGTTATTAGCAGCCTAAAATAACTGAAAAGCTATTATGTTTTCATAAAAACTCCTAGCTTTTGCCGATCTACGGCATCATATACCAATTACACTCAATTGCACGTCACATTGGATTCCATCCACTTGTTTGTGCCACTCCTATCTTCTTCATTTTTAAAATATTACAACTTACTTACTAAAATTAAGGGTGTTTCAAATAATTTCAACTTTTCTGGGCGTTTGCGAGTTAAGATCACTGGAGGAAGCCAAAAGGAAAATGGCTTTTTACTGTATGTGCACTGAGGATCTTATAATTACTTGCCCTCCACAGCTGACAAACATTCGGACACCTTCAAATACTGAAACTGCTAACAATTTGCCCTTACAATACTGTTAGATCTTAATTAGACCAGGGCATCTGGTAAAGTGTGATGGTGCGATTCCGCACTATTGACCAATTTCCGCACTATTTCGCACTATTTGTCTTTTTCCGCACTTTGAACGAAAAATTACCAGTTTCAGTTTAAAATTTATCAAATTATAAAAGAATTTGTTTACAACTCGATGCAGTTAAGCTTACAAATCAAATAATGGATTGAACAATCAATATTTATCTCTGCTTCGATGATAGAACAACGGGAAATTATGAGCGAAAAGGCTTTAAAAAAATAGCAGCCACTCACATTGTTGGGAAAAAAAGTGTAGGCTTAGTCACTAGTATGTTTTTTACGTGGTATTTTATTAGCGAACATTTTCGCAGTGATGGCCTTAAGAAATTGACCTTATACAGACAAAAACAAAAACTTAAACTGTTTTTTTTACAGACCCAGTTTTAGGCAGATTATTTACTGACAGTAGTTCTAAAGATTAAACAATGAATTCTCTAAAAATATTTTCATGATAGTCAGCCTGGTTGAGTCAGCTGCTGTTCATGTAACATTATTAAAAAGAAATAAAATTAGATCGGGGAAGAAATTGATCATGTGCTAGGCAACCGAGGAGAAAACCACATGAGACAGAGCTGCCACGAATGAATCAGATGAATAGTTTCTCAGTTTCTTGAGCCTTAGTAAGATCTTCGAACTGTATTTATTTCATCCTGAACTAACAATTATGGAAATTAACAATGCCACAGCAAGGCAAGTTTTATTTCTGGGGCACATTCTTTTTTATTTGCTAAATTAACAGAGCACAAATGATTTGCAAGTCAAATTTATCACCTTTCGAATTTTGTCGTGTCGTTTTTTCAGACTTCTTTTCCTTGACACCTAGTTGTAACAAGCAATTTTTTTCAATCGTTTTTCATTAGAAACTTTACTCTTTTATTTACTTTTGTTTTCTTTCACACTTATAGTACAGCTTTAATTTATGTCATGAATATTTTAGCGGATTTTCCTTCTCATCACATCAGTGTTGGGTCAGGTAGCAGTTGCCGTCGGGTTTTTGACCCGATACCCGTCTCTTATCTGGAACACCGAATGTTGAAACGGTGGTGTTGCTGATTTCCAGATAGCTTATGGCCTGTTTGATCAAATTAAACAAAGTGAAATGTTAAAAAGTACACAACTTTGATTAAACAAGAATAATATACCAGGAAAAAAAGAAAAAAATGTGTAAAATTTCTGAAGTTTTTGTCAAAAATTTCCTCACTATTGACCTTTTTTCCGTACTTATTTCCACACTTTTTGTAAAAAATTTCTGCACTATTTCCCTTTTTTTCTGCACTCTACCAGATGCCCTGTGCTATGACCGAAAGCCTAACCTCCACAGCAGCTGTCCTTGGTCTTAAGATCAGCACAAAGAAAACCAAATAGGAATGCTCAGATACTGTACACCAATAATCCTGCATGGAAGATAGCAGAAAACGTCACTGAGTTTACATATCCAGGCTCCAAGATGACCACCGATAGACTCACAGTCAGAGATTGAAACCAGCCTCCCTAAGGCAGGGCAAGAAAAAGCAAAAGAAGATTAGGTTAAAAACTAAACTCTGCTTTTTCAGGAATAATGTCCTCACCACATTGTTATATGGGTATGAGTCATGAAATACAACAATTGCCAACTGTCACAAACTTGATACATTCTAAAAGTGCTCCCTACACTGCCTCTTAAACATCTTCTTGCCCAATACCATATCAAATAATGAACTACGCTAGGTAACCTCAACCAATAACATCAGTTATGAGGTGTAGAAGAGAAGATGGCACTGGATTAGCCATGTCCTCAGAATGGAGCCATCTGCTTTTTTTAAAGATTTTATTACAACTAATAGTAATAAAAATAGTATCAGCTGAATGTGTCAAAACCTGTTTTTCAGGATCATTTCACGCTGTTTTTTATTTTGTCACAGGAGAACTCCACCTTACTCCACTGCAAGGTCTCTTACAACTAAGGCCAAGTTTTGATTATTTTAACAAAGGAGAGGCTAATGTGAAGCAGCTAACAAGTACAGGAGATGAAGGTAATCCTCTTTAAATTGATGTAGTTTTCTTAAATGATTTTTGATTTATTGAATATGTAAATTATTAAATAATCAGTTGGACTTCAGATGTTTTGAAGTAAATATCAATTTTGAAATAAAGTTATTTACAAACATTTCATTGTCTGTTGTTTTAAAAAGCATATGTTTTGTGGAATGCTGTTGGAAAGTTGGGATTGAGTAAGCAATACAACATACTTTTCTATGGGTTCACCAGAGTAACAAATCACACAGGATGTTGAATTGGGATAACACTAGAAAAGCAGTCTATACCAAGCCAATTGTGAGAGTTATGCAATTTATTGTTATTGTGTTCACACAATGCAATATCCTGTTTGATATAATTCTTATGCTGACAAACCCATAGAAAAATGGTTTATTATGCTTGTACACCTGTAGTAAAGTACAATGTTTTTGTGAAATAACCTTAAAATAAAATGTTTTTTTTTCACTATCCAGGTTTGGTTTACCAGCACAATAAACCTCAGTGATTGACCAATAACAGTGTGTGTACTAATTTGATTATATTTTATATACTATTCTCTCTGGTGGCAGTACTAACACTAAAATTTGCATCATGGTCACTTGAGGTATTACCCCCTAATTATAAACTACCATTAAGCTTGATAGTGGTTATTTAATTGCTTTTATCTTTATTAAACCTATAGTCATCATGGCCCGGCTCTTGGCTGAGAAATCATACAGGATCATTGATCACTTAATTAAAATATGTGTTTTGCATTTTCCAGCTGATTCCCAGGATGAAGATGAAGAAGCAAAAGCCGTTACTGTGAGTAAACTATCCTGACAGTGATGTGACATCATAATTTAAAAGCTTATTTAATAAATAATAAAATTATTCTTAACTTACAGCAGTGTGGCCCTTTTATTTGGTACTAAGTAAAACTCTGCTTTCTAGCTACAAGTATCCAGGTTGGAGCTCTTGTTCTGCCTACAGGTTATGAACATTTGTGTGATCTTCTTTTTGTCTCAGATTTCCATCCTTATGTATAGGCAGTAAATGAGTATGAATCTCTGTGTGTTGGAAGCTAACCTGATTTCTAAAATATCCCTCACAGGGGATTGCCCAAGGTTCGTTTAGGCTTAATTATGGTCTTAGAATGCAGCAATATCGGCCGATGTTACATTTGTGCCTGTGAGCTGCTGCCCAAACGTAACATGGGCTTTGTCCATGCTGAACGGCCAGCAATTACATAGCAATAAGATCCAAGAGCATGGACTAAACAGATTTAAGAAAGCTCTAATCCAGGCACGGTAATAACCACCAAGTGGTTCTAGTTACATTACAGAAAGTGAAAAAGCACTAGTTCCAATGAATCAGTAGCTTGTTAATATTTGAAATAATGATAAATTATATTGATAATGAAGATCAATGTAATTTTGATCCAGATCATCATGCTCCAATGAAATCCTCACGATGACAACAAGAAATAATAATTAATAATTACAATAGTTATTGCGTGTCCAAAGTTGCTTAGTTTAATCATGTATGTTTTCGGTATTGGATGGGTGATACTTCAATGGGGGAACTGGGAATAAAATAATGGATTTTACATTAAGAAAAAATTAAATCACAGTTAATTTTTCAGGCTTTCATGTATTCAGTGGTTACCCAATAAAAACTATTGGCCATTGCAAAAACAAGTTGTGGCCATGTACCAATTGAAAATAGATGCATGAGACTAGACAACTGGTGTGCCAAATTTGATAGATTTTTTGCTAAAGATTCAGAGAGTCATCTGGATAGTTTCAATGATAATCTTTGAGATGTATATACAGTAAGTTCATCAGGTTGTCTCTTCATACTCGTGTATGATCTAAGAATGTAATGTTCATTTATGTACAGTACTGTTACTGATGTTATAAGTGTTTAGAATTACACCTTTTTAAGTTAAGGTTGCCCTTATTTTTAATGAATAAATTTAATAAAGGTTCTGTTTTGCCATAGCTCTTGTACAAACGTGTACACAACTGTTGACCATTTAATTACTACTTGAAGTGATAATCTTAAAAAATCAAGTAATGGATTATCATGTACCAAATGTACATGTATCTTTTTATCGTTCTAGAACAAGATATTTGATAAGCAACATTATGATATCATTTGGTATGTATGTAATATTATACATATATAGCTGTCATTCCTCTGTCAAATACTTGTCATACAGGTTAAGTTTGCACGTCCAGAAACAGACAAAGCCAAGGCTAACCGTTTATCATCTTTCAAATATCTGGAAAAGAAACAAGCTGAGGAACCATGGGTTGATTTAAGCTACCATAGTATTCAGGTAGAATGAAATTTAAAATTATTTCGTATTGTATTTTGTTTAAAAATTATTACTTATATAAAGCTTGGTAACAATTTTTTTGTTATTATTCTAGGACCATTTAAAGTAATTATAAAGTATTTCTTAATTTTACTCATTTTAAATTGAATCTACAATTTCGTGTAGTTTTTCTTCTTCATTTGCCTAAAAGGAATACCCTTGATAAAAGAGTTGCTAAAGAGAAGTGTATATCATTTCTGATTAACGTTAAGGAAAAACATTTCTCAAAATTAATTTATATTTAATTGAATACTGTATGAGAGCTCTGAAATTCTTGTACCTACTGCTGGCTGTTTACATCAGGAACTGTTACAGTGCTCCTACTTGTCTATTTGAACATGGTGGAACTGAAATTTCATCATCAAAAGGGACCACACAGTGACAGGGGGACTCACTCGCAATATCAAATGAAATAAATAAATAAATAAATAATTAAATAAATAAATAAATAAATAAATTAATAAATAAATAAGTAAATGAATAAATAAATAATTTTTGTAACACCACATGTAAAGGAAGTGGTTGCCCATTCTTAATAGCCAGAGGCTAATGTTTAAAGGCTTGGTGCCTCAGAGCTTGGTGTGAAAGTTGAATTTACAAAGGGAGGAAAACTGGAGTACCCAGAGAAAAACCCTCATAGTCAGAGGGACATTGACAAATCTTAGCCCACATGCAGAATCCAGGACTTGATCCTGGGTCGTAGACGTGGGAAGCATGATTGATTACTACTACACCAACCTGACTCCCCAGTGTATGCTGTTGTCATAACCTCCCTGTTGGAAATACTCAAACCCAAAATCCTAGATAATAAAACATTGAAACATGTAGCCTTGGCCAACGACTTGGCTGGTGCAGGTAAATTGTATGAACTACAACACTGGTATGATAACATTGTGCCCTGTGGCCATGAAAATAATTAGGCTTTAACTTGAAGTTATGGCTAATTGTAAAGCCTTAAGCTGAAACAAAGGTGCAAGAAATTTTTCAAGGAAATAAAATCAACATTGCAATATTGAGGAGAAAGTATCTTAATTGGTGGCTGCATCGGAACTGAAGGTGGATGCAGGTTAGTTGGAGATGTTGTCAAATATCTCTAAGTCAGAAGTACCAAAAGCCATTAATGCAGCATTTGTGTGCGAGTTTAAACATAAGCTTATGTACAACAGCCTAGCCTTCTAGGGGAGAACAGGGGCATTCCCCCCAGCAAAATCTTTAAATTTTGGGTGCTAGAAATTCATTTTCTAGCATTTTGAGAACAAGTTTTATTGATGTTTCAATGCACTCAATATTCCTTTATTTTTTACGACCTTTTTGAGGTGTTACGTATAATCTATGTCGGTACAAAACAGATCCAAAGAGAAAATGGCGACTATATGTTGGATCAACATGCAAGAATCCAGTGAAAAATCTTCGCCATTCATTGTTTATGGTTGCTGTAATGTTATAGGATGACGTTTTAGTTTTGGTTCATTGTTTATGGTTGCTGTAATGTTTTAGGATGATGTTGCCAGGAAAGAACAAGAAATGCTGTTATGCACGTTAGTAGAAGATGAGGCACCTGAGCTCTCCCTAAAGCCAAGGTAATTTCGAACTTTGTCTGGAACTTTACCTAAGTTACTGTAATTTTTATTAAGATTTGTTTGTTCTAGAGCATATGCAGAAGTTACTCGTTCCCAGATAATGCAGTCGAACCTCGATTATCCAGACTATTCAATTATCCGGACTATTCGATTATCTGGACTATTCGATTATCCGGACTATTCGATTATCCGGCATATTCAGTTATCCGGACTATTCGATTATCTGGACTATTCAATTATCTGGACTATTCGATTATCCAGACTATTCAATTATCCGGACTATTCGATTATCCGGACTATTCGATTATCTGGACTATTCAATTATCCAGACTATTCGATTTTCCGGACTATTCGATTATCTGGACTATTCAATTATCTGGACTATTCAATTATCCGGACTATTCGATTATCTGGACTATTCGATTATCCGTACTATTTGATTATCCAGACTATTCAATTATCCGGATTTTTCCTCTGGTCCCGTTTTTT
>JAOBAY020089212.1:0-10231 GCA_025331085.2 Zoanthus sociatus
TTAAGAAAGATTGAATTTTTTAACTTAGTACCATATTCTAAGGCCGGTTTTGGCCGGTTTAGGAGTCAAAGGGTTAACCAATATAATATTTTATCCTTTTTTATTACAATAATAATAATAATAATAATAATAATAATAATAATAATAATAATAATAATAGTACTGATAATAATAATTATAATAATAATAACAGTTATAACCTTGCTGGTTGTATTCAATTTGTTTTGACCCAAAAATCAGTTTCAGCGTGCTAATTACTTTAAGGAAGATTTCCCAGCATATACTGTATATTTGCAATGAAGTTTTGCTGCTTGTTATTTCTTTCAGTGTGTTTGCTATATAGTCTGACGCCATTTTTTAATTGTTAGTTTTGATTATTTTGTAGTCTTACCTTTTGTAACGATACAAATTTGTCCTCTCCAGAAGCATTCATTGTTTATCAGTTTGGTAAAGAAAAAGAGGGGGGAAAAGGGGGTGGAGAGAAAAAACAGATTGAAAGTTTCCCATGGAGAAGGGGATCTTGAGGCCCTAATAGGATTGGTATGAGGGCCCTGGTGAATCCCCAGAATTCAATAGTATATTAATTAATTGTATAGAGTTGCTTTAGCTGCGACCTTATAAAATGCCTACTATATTTTGTACAAAAGTTTCTTTAATTTAAACTTGCATTTTAAACAGCTTATTTTTCTATCAATTTTTTTCAAGAAGCCTGTGCTTACCGTAGACTAGTGTACGAACCTGTGAAGTTCACAAGTGGCGTAGAACAAAGAAAACAATGAAGTCAAAAATTTACAATAGGTAGAACGAACATAATAGTGACAAAAGAAAGAAAAATCCTCATAGGTTCTTTCACCGAGGATAAGCCAGAAGCCTGGAGGCCTCCTCTCCTTCTCTCCTACAATTTTAGAGTAAGAGCATCAAATGCAAAATTTTTTACAAAGATAATACAATTCCTAAAATTGCATCAGAAATTTTGATATTTTACAATAAGAAAAATTTTGGAGTTGCAGGTTAGCAAGTTCAGAATTATTAATGGAAGTATTCAATTTCATTTGCAGAACAAAAATACCAAAAGCAGGAAAAGACTGCAAAGAAAGACAACAGCTGCCAGTTTTGAAATATTGTACAGGTTTAAGAAGCAGAGTAATCCAGAAAAGGGAGATGAAATAGCTGATGAACCACTTCATGTTACTCAAGCCATATTAAAATCTGATGAAAGTTCTTGTGAAAACTCTTCGGAAATTGAAGGACCTGATAGCGAGAACATAAAAAAAGAATGCAGCAATCACAGGTTTAAAAAAACTCTTGAAAAAGAAACACCCTGCCAAGTAGAATATTCTAAAATTGAGGATAATGAAAATCAATCTCATACTTCTGCTTTGCAAAGCTGTAGTGAGGAAAATGTAGAGAATGTTGTTATTACTAAGAAAAGATCTTCACAAACCAGACCTTGCCAAGAAGAATTTTCTAAGAATGAGGATAATAATTTAAAGCAATCTCTTAGTTCTACCTTGCAAAGCTGTTCTGGTGAAAATGTCGAGAATGTTGTTACTACAAAGAAAAGAAGGCATTCTGTAATTGATTTATCAGATATTCATCAGCCTAGTAAATGTCAAAAAGTTTTAAATTCCAACGAAGAAGTTGCTGCTAAAATTGTCCTTGAAAATGCTAACAATGCTAGTAATGTAGGAGTGACAAATGCAAAAGAAACAGATATCGTGAAGAGCAGTGTACAGGTATAGTAATTGCTAGGGTTCTGTTTACCTTTTTAAGGCGGTGGCTAAAAATTTAAGTGGTGGCAGGAAAGCTGCTGTCATTATAGAAAGCCCTGGTTAATAATGAAGAGTCTAGTGTGAGAGGATATGAGGATAGTTGGTTTGAGTGTGAGAGATGCGTGTCACCACACACTCTGGAGAAGAGCCATTGCTGACTATTATGCGACGTCTGTCCCACGGTAGTGGCCAAAGATGAAAAGTGAATAGAGAGAGAGAGAGAGAGTGCAAAACCAACATAAGTGACTTTTGATCAAGTTCTCAACTCTCCCTAGATTATCCCTATTATATCTTCATAACTTTTGGGAGAATTTAGCATTTCATACAAAGCATTTACGTTGTTTTTGCACCAGGCCCTTCAATTTTTACTCAATACATTCACAGTTCCCCCATCTTCAATCACTCACTCAACCCTTTAATGCCATGAGGTGCATCAGTTATGTACAAGTGTTCTCCACCTCCCTCTGTTTCTTGCCAATTTTTCAAGTTTGCCCCAAAATTTTTTTGTGCCTTTTATTTCTTACTTTGTAGAGGAGAGAACCTGGTCCCAAGTGTGTGACAGCAAAAACCGGAGCCCTGAAAAATTTACCCAAAAAATATATTTTTACAAGCAATTAGCATGGTGGATAGTCAAAGAAAATATCAAGTTGTAAAATAAACAAACACTACATGCCATCAAGCAGTCTTGTTTTTTCACGGCAAGGTTTGTAGTTTTAGAAGCCTTAAACAATTGTGTGATGGAGGCGATATGACACAATTTTTAAAACCTCAAGAGCTCAAGCAAAATATTACAGTTTAATAGGAGTTTTTTTTGCAAATTGCATGAAAATTATACATTTTGACAGTTAACTAAACAAATTGAAGACTTCTAACCCTAAAATTGCTCTCACTGGTGAATTTCTCTGAAACTGGTGAACATTCTTCAGAACACAAAAGAACACTGACAGAATTTGCTGTTTTCTGGGCTGTATCTGAAACTCTGACTTGCTAATAACAGTAAATATTATTATAAAGTGTGTAAATCATGCAAAATAAGAATTTTGGAAAATTACACCCTGACACAGCTCCAGCATCACACCAATCCCCATCTCCCCACTCGCCGCTATCATTTCCACACTTACTTCCAAGGGTCCAGTAGCCTTTCCCACTTTCATTTCCCTTATCACCTTCACCACTTCTTCCCGACTAACTCTCTCAACTGGTCCTTCCACCAATTCTGCCTTAACATTCTGATCCCATTCATTTTCTTCATTCATGATTCTTTCCATGTGCTCTTTCCATACTTTCCCTCTATCTTTCTCACTGCCTTACGCTATATATTTGAATTGGAATGGACCTTATGTCCTTGAAAAAAATATATGTTTAGTGCTGTATACTGGTTGAGCTAGTGGAAATAGAAACAAATCGTTGTGGATTGCATTTATAGTCAGATTTTGTATCAGTTTCTACAAGAGTGATTTGTTCTGGAAACATTCTAGATTCTTTTATTTGTGATGATCTTAGTTGCAACTATTTCATTCAATAACGTTACAAGTAACTGAAGATCAAGAAAATATTCTTTCATGCTATGTGAGAACATAAATGACAAGAAATAAAGGCTGTAATTAGAAAAAAAATATTACTGCAACTTATTTCGTTTAACCCAGTTCTGAAACACAGCAAAACCAAATTGTTTTTCCCCAAAACCCTGTACAATAGTGCAACATAAAATTGGGACTTGGTGCTTACTCAAGCATAAACAGCTTTCATTTTTTTGATAAAGGTTGTACAATATTTTATTTATGGTATTTATGTCTTGTCTATCATATTGTAAATTTAAATTTTCCATCAGGAAAGTAAAACTATAAATGTTGTTTGCAGTGGCTTGTCTGTGCTGTTGTTTTTGGAATTGGATTCTCTATATATGGACCTATCAACATCTATGGTGTATTAGCAGTTGAGAATGCCCCCCCTGGCTTGTCTGGCACTTCGCATGCTGTTGTAGCTCTTGCAGCTAATGGTTTGTGCCATTTACTTATAAATAAAAAAGCCTTAAAATTGGGGAAGATAATTTCATTGCTTAACATCAAATATACACACTAGTGCAATTTAGTCCCTTAGTTTCTTGAGGGAATTAGCTTTTGTGGTGTAATAAGCCACTTGTTTGTTAGTGTGTGAATGATATATTCCTAGTTTGGTTAACGCCAATTTATTTCAGTTTTAAGGAGATGAGAGTTCTAGCGGCTTTGAAAATTGAACTTGTTACTGTAGTGTAAGGTGAGAGTAGGTTCTGATAGTCATGGAGATGGCACTTGTTTCGGTAGTGTAAGCAGATCTAAGTTCTAGTAGCTATGGAGATGGCACTTGTTTCGGTAGTGTAAGCAGATCTAAGTTCTAGTAGTTATGGAGATGGCACTTGTTTCGGTAGTGTAAGCAGATCTAGTAGCTATGGAGATGGCACTTGTTTCTGTAGTGTAAGCAGATCTAAGTTCTAGTGGCCGTGGAGATGGCACTTGTTTCGGTAGTGTAAGCAGATGAGAGTTCAGATAGCCATGAAGATGACACTTGTTCGGTAGTGTAAGCAGATCTAAGTTCTAGTAGCTATGGAGATGGCACTTGTTTCTGTAGTGTAAACAGATCTAAGTTCTAGTGGCCGTGGAGATGGCACTTGTTTCGGTAGCGTAAGCAGATGAGAGTTTAGATAGCCATGGAGATGGCACTTGTTTCGGTAGTGTAAGCAGATCGAAGTTCTAGTAGCTATGGAGAGGGCACTTGTTTCGGTAGTGTAAGCAGATCTAAGTTCTAGTAGCTATGGAGATCTCACTTATTTCGGTAGTGTAAGCAGATCTAAGTTCTAGTAGCTATGGAGATCTTACTTGTTTCGGTAGTGTAAGCAGATCTAAGTTTTAGTGGTCATGAAGATGACACTTGTTTCTGTAGCATAAGCAGATGAGAGTTCAGATAGCCATGGAGATGGCACTTGTTTCTGTAGTGTAAGCAGATCTAAGCTCTAGTAGCTATGGAGGTGACACTTGTTTCGGTAGTGTAAGCAGATCTAAGTTCAAGTAGTGACACTTGTTTCGGTAGTGTAAGCAGAAGAGTCTTGATAGCCATAGAGATGGTATGGTTCTGTAGTGTAAGGAAATGAGTGTCCTGGTAGCCATGGAGATGGCACAGTTCTTTAGTGCAAGCAGATCTAAGTTCTAGTGGCTAAGAAAAGATGGCGTTTGTTTCTGTAGTGTAAGCAGATGAGATTCCTGGTAGCCATGGAGATAGCACAGATATCTAGTGTAAACAGATGAGTCCTGGTAGCCATGAGGTGGCACAGTTCTGCAGTGCAAGCAGATCTAAGTCCTAGTGACCAAGGCACGTTGCTGTAGTGTAAGCAGATGAGACTGATGATCAATAGCCATGGGGCTAGTAATTGTTTCTGTAGTGTGTAAGTCCTAGTGACCAAGGAGATGCCACTTGTTTCTGCAGTGGAAGCAGATGAGAGTGATGGCGGCCATTGGGTTGCCACTTGTTCCATTGCTATTGTTTGACTTTCTGTTTGGCTTGAATTTCAGTTGGTGCGGTAATGGCTGGTTATCCTCTTGCTGCTATCAGTAAACAATTCAACTGGGATGCAGTGTTTATTGTTTTACAAGTTGCAAGCTTGGTTTCTTTACTGCAACTCATCACATTTAGGAACATCAACAAACAAATGGTGGACACGTCGAAGTTTGTGAATACAAAAGATCAATAGCTTGATTTTGTGGCTACATACATACATACATACTTTATTTGATTTGGAGGTTAAGTGAAGACAGTCGAAGACTGATGTGGACCTACCTAAACTATACTAAATACAACTAAAACAATTCAAGTATAAATAACTACATTAAAATACATAAAATTCATAAAATAAGTTAAAATATAATTAAGTCATGGATTCTACTATGGTGTCTAAAAGTAATAAATCAGATTTCTTATTAGTTATCAAGCACGACTCCTTTCCAAAGCTGGATTGCGAATGGTACCGTTTACACTTTTTGAGAAGCATTAGATGATTCTTGTTGAGAAGCAGTGCTTAACGCTAGCTACAGTTATTTGCATTAATTAATAAGAATTTAAAGTTGCTTCTTTGAATTGCTTTTGAAGTGCAGATGACCCTTTGTGGATATTTACTGAGTCAGGAGTACAGAAGTTGATAATTGCTTTCCCAAATCAAATTTACTAGTTGACCATTTCGTGTGGTGGTGATAAGAGGAACGCATATTTTACCATTTACTTCTACATCAACAAATAGCATAATGCAAAACTAGATTTGTCTTTGTTTAAATCCTTTTCATGTTCAGTCTGACAGACCAGAGCGGTGGGCTCATTGAGCCATGATGATTTTTGACCTACATTTAAATTAACAAATTCTCTTTTCTCAGTCTATGCTCGCCTCAGTTTTTGAAAAAAAACCCAGCTATTACTGCTGTACTTGTTTTCTAACTTAAGATATCAGGCCCAAACAGTGCCTGTTCGCAGCACAGTATCGAATTGTAAATAAACAAGATTGGCCATTCGCACAAACACTAGACATGGAGGGGGCACAGGAAATGACTATTTGTTGGTAACATTTGAATCTGCCTCTCTTTCAAAGTGAGTCTAAGTGAGAAGCCATTATTATGAAAATGACTTTGATTTGCATGAAAATGAAACTGAATGCAGAACTCATTTTCATATAAAAGGTTTCGCACTTAGACTCGTTTTGAAACAGAGGCACAAGAGAATTCGGAAATGGCCTATTACTGATAATAGGGACTTTAAGGTGCCAGAACGACAAATAACAATAGCCGTAATTACTGAATGCAATAGTTGTACGTTGGAATGTGGCGAGCTGGCCACCTGCTTGCCGTCGTCTTCACTGATACGCCGCGGAAAGCTCACTTTTGAGGTTCTGTGGACAATGTGAACGTCAAACAAAAAAGTTGTAAGCAAAGCTATTGATAGTAATGCGCAGCAGATAACTGTTGAGTGACAAAGTGGTCATCTAAAATTAGAGAAAAGCATAATAGTGAAAGAGAAAGCAAACAAGTAAGGATTTCCTTTGCAAAAAGCCAGCCAGGTTTTTGTTCTGTTCTTGTGGAATGGAGATAAGGTAGATGTTCCACTATGCGCAAAGTTCTATGGTTTAACAATTTCCAATAAATCTTTTGAACTATAATTTTTTTTCATAAGGAATAACTCAATAACAACCCTTTTCTTTCTATAGTATACTATAATTACACATAAACCAACAATGCGCGTATTTCAAGGGAATTCCCTGTATGAACACTACATGTAACTAGAGAATACTTTGATTAAACGCTCAGTCCTCGATGCTTTAAATGATTGAAGGCCGCCATTTCTAGATTTAGGTTGTCTTGTTCGGCCTATCTTCCCGTTTAATACTCAGGGGAGTGTCATTTTTTGTCAGTGTTACGTCACTCTTGCACTCCGAGATTTCTCTGTTTCGTCGTAAGTCGAGTTTGAGACCGGCTTATTTCAGATTCCCATTCTAAAGAAACCACAACTTCGCAACCTGTGTCTGTAGTCACAATCTTAGATGAAATTTTTACTTAAACCAATAAACATATACATTTAAATCTTAAAATATTCGGATTGGCTTATAATTATTCCGGGTAGCCAGCACCTTGCCGCATATTAATTTTCTATATGATTTGGAAAGATAATAATTAAGTTTAAGGTGAAATAAACTATTGTTGTTGTTGTTATTGTCCTTATGCCAACAACGGGACAATGAACGATATTTCATAATTTAAAAAACATGTTATCGATACCCATTGGCCTTTGAGTGATGGGTCAAACTAAATTGTGTCTAACGTGAATTTCAAGTGGCAAAGTGGGCCAAAGAAAACGATCGGGATCTGGAATGAATGTACTTGAACCACTATTTAACGTGTGGAGGATAATTCAGGAGAAATCAGAGATAGAGTTTTTTTCCTTTTCTAGCGGTATAACATTCACATCTGTCGGGAATCTCTTTAACGTGCATTTGGTTAGGTGACCGAAAATCATTATTTTACATAACAGAACTGAAATGTTTAGCGCTATCTTTTAATTTTCACTTGCTCCCATTGAGAAATTAGAAACCATTTTTTGAAGTTATTTTTAACCAACAGATTGCGAGTGATTATGATTTGCAATTTTAGAATTCGATTTTCATCTAATGGGAGAAAAGACAAAGATTTATCAGATCAAGTGTGAAATATTCTTATCATGCAGCGCTTTTCCCTCCGTGTTGATCTACCTCGAGCTTGATCACTGCATTTCCTATAATTAACTGATTTTGCACTGAGCAAAAAAAATTAATTTCTGCTGTTATCCGATGCTATTACTTTTAATGCTAAAACACAAATATTCAAATACCGCACACGAATCTATACCTATAAGATCCAATAACTCACTGGGAGAATATACTTTTATTAAATATATTAAAAAAATAAACCATTTATGTACATTGAACTAAATTCTGTTGATATTTACAATTATATATGACAATATTTCCATATTCATGAAATTTAAACACAAAGCAAAGAATGTAAAAAAATATATTCTTAAAACCAAAATGTTTCAAACTAAATTACAAAAAAATCCTCTGAATTAAAAAAAAACTATTTACACTATAGTTTACTGTACCATTTGATCTATCTATATACAAATTGCGAAAGATGGAGAGTATTTTGTGTAACGAAACTTATAATACTTCTAGTTTTTGAAAACAACTGAAATTTAAAATCTTCCCAAACTTGTTGATTTCTTATACCAAATGGTCTCGAAGAAACCTTTAACAACTACTTAAAATTTTTAATAGCAATCGCTCTAATTGACATTGTATAATTACAAAAAGTGTATTAGAATATTTGAATATTCAGTTATGCTAATTTATTACTCAAGGGAATAAATTGTCACAAATCTGTCTCAAGCTTCCTACTTCGGGTATAAACTTGTATATCACCGAGATGGGTTCAAGGATAGTTGTTCTCTTTTTCAAACACCTTTTGTAAGTTTTCTGATATTCTTTGTTGTCAACATATGTTCTTATCCCAGTGTACTGAAGAAGGAAGGCTTTGAAGATATCATGAAGTCAAAAACTATTTCCTGACCCACTCCCTTTTAGTTTGTACGAAGTCTAACTTTTTGGTTACTCAGACGTTTTGCTTGCTGTCCAACCAACTATTAATAGGTTTAATTTGAATGAAGAAGAGTTTCATCATAAATGAAGTGTTGTCTTTTGCTGTGGTTATGTTCATTCCCTTCTGTAAATAGTCAGCTTTTGATCATTGACTGTTGAGAGGAAATGCTCTCCATTGAAAGTAAATGGCATGACATCTAACACAGCACTACCTTGGTTGGGGAGTTTCTGGATCTGAAGACCAGTACTTGCATCCCACACTAGTGTCTGAGAATGATAAAAACATGATTCAGTATTGTCTTTATTATTAAATTAACGATTTCTTTCTCAATTATACCTTTTGTGTCGTCTGTAAGGCAATAACAATAGTTTTTTAATATGATTATTCATTTAAAAGTTAAGCCCACGAGCACTTATGTCAGTGTGTTGCACGGCCCTTTTGCAGTCCCGTCTGGAGGTAAAGTAACTTCATGCACGCTACAGTTGCGTGGCATTTTCGGATAGAGGCATCACGCGACTTGAGAGGCAACTTTTTAATTACGTAGTTGGCTCGATTTGACTGTATTGATACCTGCTACACAACGACGCGATGCAGCGATTTATTACATAGATATGGGTGTTTTACTGTAAAATACGCCACTCGTTAAATTTTATATGAAACTACATCCGGGAGACGAAATCTTCTTTCCACGAGAAGATAAACTTCATACGTTCAAACAACCATGTAATATCCTCTATAAATTATCAAGGCAAAGCGAACTTTTATGAAATTCTCATTCAGAATAAATCCCGAGAGGAAATCGTAAGATTTACAAAGTACAGAGGGTATTTTTGTGTGAATAATAAAACGCTTTATAATAAGTAGCATCATTATACAGTTAGTTGACTAAAGTACTGTAACTGATCGGAACAATGACAGACTGACAGATACATAACTCACAAGAGGTATAAACTAATTTTGTTTTATTATGAAATTCTCATGAAATTTACCCGTTTTCATTTTCTTTAACTACATTTTCTGAGAAGTCTACAAAGAGGCCCCGGGGATGCTTGTGAAGTTGCTTGACTTTAATTTGCCAACTTACGTCGTTGCACTAATCAACTGGGTTACCTATTAAAACAGTGTAGCCATTGAAATGCTCCCTTGAACCAAGTGAGAAATGAAAACAGAACGGATGGAAACAGGTCAGGGGTGTGGAAATATGTATTTTGGACACTTGTCCCGGGCAAGTAAATAGGAAAAATCTACTTGCCCGGACCCCAAATCAACTTGCCCATAGATGTTTGATTTGAAACTTATTTTATGAAACAATAA
>JAOBAY020089222.1:0-10231 GCA_025331085.2 Zoanthus sociatus
ATTCAAGCAACATTAAAGCGTCATTTTCTGAAAGGCAAGACATCTGAACTTAAGTTGCTCAGTGAACTGTATGTTAATCTGGCCCAGACAAAAACCTTCATAAAAGTTTTTATATTGGGTTCTAATTTTCGTGTTTTTAATTTTCGCGGTCCCTTTTTTTAGCGAGTCTTTAATTTCGCGATATTTTTAAAATTGTGAAAATTAAGACTCGCGAAAATAAGTGATAATAAGGTATCGAATAAGTTTTTAAAAAAAGATATAAAGTTCTGGGATATGAAAACAGCACTATGGAGAAAATGTGAGTGCTGGAGATAAGGTGAGTACACTGAGAGGAAAAAGATTATATAAAATTATTACTGGCTTTGGAAATTACCTTCCACGGTCCATCAACATGGTTGCTTCCTTCTATAATGATCTCAGAACGACCACCAACGCCAGTCATCCTGTTTTATAATTAGTATAACTTTAATGTTAAATTTGGAAATAACACAAAAACTACTGCAGCTATATTACTTAGCCCTAAGTTAGATCACAGGAGCTCCACTAACATCAAAACAGTTAGAAATCTCCACTAGCAGTTCTAAAGCAAATTACCATAATATCTTGGCGATTACACACAAATAATACATAATTCTCCCGTATTTAGATGATGCTGCAGGTAATGTGAAGTTGCGGTAATGTGATAATTTCTAAATCATTTGGTATGTATGTATTTTACATTGTTTACACTGATTCATGAGCATGCCGAAACCTTTAGATTCATTTTATTCATGCTGCAGCACAAATAGAAAAGTGATTTCCAGCACATGTGTAAATGAAATACTTACAAGAATGAGTGAACTAGTCTAGCGCCATCTTGAGTCAGAGAGTATACTCCCGTTTCAAGTGATTTCTTAAGCCTTGTAACCTTGCGTTAAATAAATATCTCATAAATGAGCTCAATTCAAGGTGCTGCCTGTTTAATGTATTATGAATTCAGTGGTTGCACGTGTAAACATAACAAATTCAAAAACAAAGAATATATTTTAAGAACACTCAGTAAAACAATCGCAACTTTACACTGTTCATTCACAACTTCACAAGCTTCCACTTTCTGAGAGAATCTGATTCATGATCATGCCAAAAATTTTCGATTATTTCATTCATTTAAGAAAGTGATTTCTAGCATGTGTGTAAATGAATATGAAACGCCGCATGACTCCCATTTCATTATTCATTGTTCAGAACATGATGAATAAGGAAAAAGACCTTCGACGCGGCTGATGGCGGTCATGTGCATTTCAATCTTTTTTGTACTCTATCCTTGAATTTGATCTACCTACTTTCCAGTGGAGAAGCAATGATAAATTTTATTTTATAAAATCAAAGTTTGAGCTCTTTAGAGCTTTAAGAGTTCATATGAGGTCGGCTTCAACTCGCAAGATTGGCAAGCCAGGTGGTAAACATGGCCCCAAATGGATTTTCACCCATGAATGGTTTGTTTCTTTTTTGCCCTTTCTTTTCTGTTTAACATTTTGAAACATAGTGTTGCCTTGAGGAAACTTAATTCTGCATCGAATAATAGCAGTTTCAACGTTTTATGTGTTTTACTTGTTCATCTAAAACTGTCCGAGCAAGGCCATATCCTTGCGTCGATACCGCCATTTTGTGTCACGAAGTGAGCACTGGAATGCCTGTTTACCAAATTCATGTATACTTGTTTCTGTAAATTGATTTAAAAACAACTCGGTGCCTTGAGAATATTAAATTGTGCGTACATTGGTGTAAAACTTATCTCTGTAGGTGTTGTAGTTGTTGAGATAAAACTGTCCGAGCAACTTACCAACAATTTTAGCAAAATGCACGTCTGCTACACTACCATATAGTTAATATAAAATATATTTTTTCGTATTCGAATTACAGCTTTAAAAAGCCTCAGTGCCTTGAGAATAAACAATTCTGAGTTCATTGGTGTAAAAACTATGTCTGTAAGTGTTGTAGTTGTTTAGATAAAACTGTCCGCGCAACTCACAGCACTTATAGCGAAATGCCATCCTAAGTGTGAAAGGACTCAATTTATGGTGCAGTTCCACTACGCTGCTATAATGTTAATGTAAAATATATATTTTTATGATCAAATTACGGTTTTAAAATGCCTCAGTGCCTCGAGAATAAAAATTTCTGCATTCATTGGTGTAAAAATTATGTCTGTAAGTGTTGTAGTTGTTGAGATAAAACTGTCCGAGCAATTGACAACACTTCTAGTGAAATGCCATCCTAGTGTGAAAGGACTCAGTTTATGGTGCACTTCCACTATGCTGCTATGCAGTTAATGTAAAATATATTTTACAAAAATTTCTGCATTCATTGGTGTAAAAAGTGTCTCTAAGATTTGTATTAAATGAGTATCACCGTTTGCTTGGAGCTAATGTGCGATGGACTAGTGTCCCGTCCAGGTGGAGTAAAAGACTGTCATCTGCTTAACACTACAGAAACCGTAGATAAGCGCCGGCTCCATGGGCCACTAGGCTCATAAAGGATTTAGCTTACATGTATTGGTGTAAAAACTATGTACTAAGTGTTGCAGTTGTTAAGATAAATCTTTCTAAGCAACTTACAACACATTTAGCAAAATGCCCTCTAAGTGTTTACAACGTATTCAGTTTATCATGCACTTCCCTTGCAATAGTATACAAAAAAACGTTCTTTATTTAAATTTTGGAATTTTTTCCCATCTGTTGCATATTTTATATTCATAACCCTTCCGTTAAGGCGTTTTATTGGGTTAGGAAAATATATTAGACAATGAAAATGTTCTTATGGCATAGATACATAGATTTATATGCAAGAAGATTCTGCCCGTCTCGGTTGCCAAATGTCTGATAACCATGGGTCACGTATCTTCAACTTCATAAACACTAATAAAAAAAATGAGTAGGCAATCGAAAAGGAGGTGGGTGGGAATGGAGGAGAAACTAATATTTTTTTTATTTCGCTCATGATTTTAAAATATATAAATCATAATTAATGACTCACAGATTTTCGAAATTTTAAGACATTTTTAAGACACATGCTAAGGAGAAATAAAATATTAAAAAAGAGGACTTATGAAAATCTCCACTATAAACTCACTGCAATGAAAAATATTTGTGTCTCACAATCGTCCTGGCAACAATGAGTCCAGTTGGTCACTGGATGATACCCCCTGCATAATAGGTAACAGTGTGCTTGTTTTGAATAAGATGATACTGTTATCTTTTATGAAAGGATAATACCATCGAAAAGCGATGGGGGGACCAGGGAACCAAATTATTAAACAAATGCTATTTGGGACTCAGATTTTTTCTTTGTCCCGCGCTTCAGCAATGTTAATTAATTCACCTTTAAAAGTCAAGTAGTTCTTACCTTTTCTTTCTCTGTTCTTGTACGTGTTCCCGTCTATTAATCCAGACGATTGCAGGGTTAATCATTTTCGCTCAATACAAGGTCAATGTATGCTGACGATAGACTTGTCTTTGTGTTGCCAGGAACACAACATCAACAAGTGGAACTGTGTCAGTTGAGGCCAAAGATCTGAGATGTGGTAATGATGGCGTTAACGTAGCAGCCATTGTTGCACCTCTGCTTTTCTTTTGCTCAATTGTTGGCATTGTACCGTGGATATTCTGCAGAGAAAAGAAAGGTAAATGCAAAGACTTCTTTTTGTTTTGTAAGAGATTTGTAAATGTCTAATGTAGCACGAGTACTATTTAGTATCAGAATCCATTCATTATTTATTCACTTACTGTGATTGAGCTTACACTGTGGTTACTATCGATGGCGTCATAAACAACCTTCAATTTATAATACCATAACAACGTCAGGCTTGTAACGGGTTCAAACCCGTGAACTCTACGTACCGATTCCGGTGCAGCACTCTTACCAAATAAACTATGAAGCCACAGCTGTTGAATGGAAGTCAATTTTAGAGGTTCTATCCCTGCTACTTGCAGGTAACAACGATTATGATGAGTGGGTTTGTACCGCAGTATTATCAAAGGCGTTATGGAATGATCTTTACGACTATGTAAACAAATTAAGTAACTGAGCTGTGCTCGTTAATATTTTCTTTCAGTATCATTTATTGCATCAGGATATAACAGTTATATCAACTACACTCTTTTTTTTATTAAGAACCAGTAAATTTAGCTCAGGCTCAATGTTCTTATTTTTTAGGCCATTTTAGCCTCAAAATGTTCTTATTTTGTTCTTAGAATTCTGTGTTCTCTAATGGCTCCAAATGTGGTTATACCGTACCGTACAGTACTTCACTGTAGGGACCCTGACCTGCAGGCTGCGTAAACCATAGATAAACATTAAACAGTTGGATTTAATAATTGTAAAAAATGGGCGAAGCTTACAGAACGTGAATCATATTACTGTAGCATGCGGGGCGCTACATGTTTTCCCATCCATCAAGATGTCAAAGCGAAAGCAAGCAACCTTAGGAGAGCTTTACACTGTCGTCGCGGTCTGATGTTTGTTTGTTGAAAAAAATTTCAGCCTCAGATTGTTCTTAACTTGTTCTTATTTTTCGAGCGATTTCAGCCTTAATGT
Source organism: Zoanthus sociatus (assembly GCA_025331085.2). NCBI lineage: Eukaryota > Metazoa > Cnidaria > Anthozoa > Zoantharia > Zoanthidae > Zoanthus > Zoanthus sociatus. The sequence continues at coordinate 4,576 of JAOBAY020089222.1, forward strand.
TCTTATTAAGTTTGTTCTTAATAAAAAAAAAAAGAGTGTACTGCACATCTAGCGTGTTGTGGCATAATAGAAGCGATAGGCCATATTGGCCGCGCGCTCGCCCCAGTCTGTGTGCCCCCTAAGCAATATGGCGGAATTATCCTTGAAGTGGCGTATACCTTCTATTTTGATATAAAGAAAGTCATATTTTCGGCCGAGGCAAAGTTTTTCATACTTTTGGGATTAAAGTCACAAACATTTTTAAAGTTTATTGTATACTGTGACAGGATATATATTCATTTCACGGCATTTTTATCCAATCCAATGATCCGAGGTAATTCTCTTATCCAATCACTGTTCTTGTTTTTGATGACGTCAGAAGCAAGAGCGCGGGAAGTTTTCCATGGCATGGTAAATTTGCAATTTTTGATGAAACGAAATTTGTCTTTATTTTGTGTAACTTTATCTGACTCGGTATATAATAAACAAATTATAACATGGCAAGTTCGAGATATCGCTCAGTTTTAATTCATAAAAGCGATATCATGCAAGATCTTGCCATTGAATAATGTCTTTGTTCTTAATATAATCAAACGCATTTGGCGCACACTGTGTGTATCTAGAGAGATCCGAGCTTCGATACTATTTGATAAAAAAGTAGTCCTGCAACTTGTTCTTGGCAAAACTTCCATGAATTTAGTTTAATCGATATCTAGCTACAAAAAATGTTAAGTTGTCGACTATTTGACGATTCCGTGATTTGGTACCGAATAATGTAACAAAACAAAGTTCTCTGCCATTCCTCAGCCTCGGGTGCCGTTATTAAGTTTTGGCTGATTTTCAGCCCGACGCTTTTATAAAAAAAGGTTCTCAGAAAACAAGAGTCTTAAGTTACATAACATTAATTTGCTCTATTCCTAAAAGAAAGAAATACGCTGAATCCTGATTTTTTTGAGCTGAAGAGAACTTAGAAGGCAAGAATTGTGTTATGATATAAAAATACTAAATAGATAATGAAATTATTCGGCAATGCATACACAGAATTAGAAGACATAATTCCACGTACCCAGCCTGATGCAAAACTACGACCAGTATAGGTAGTACGTTTAATGATAGCATGAAATTCAGTGAACACTCAAGTTTCTTACCTTCAGATCAGCTGATATTGTGAATTTAGTAGGAAATATTCTAAGCCGTCTATATAGTGCATGACCGGAGTATTTACCAGGTTTTATAAAGGGATTATTGGTCAAACTACGTACCACAAACTGCGTACAGAGTTGGAATATTATGAAGATTAGTTTAACCGCATCGATTTTGCGCCAAACTAAAACAAACGCAGGTTATTTTAGATGAGAATAATTGGGATTTCGAGAGATGCATATATCTTTATAAAAAGCGCGAATGGTGCAATTAAATAACATTTAAAATACCTGAGTTATACATACGTAACCAAGAGTCCTACTCATCTGCGGACAAAATTTCCAATCTCTTTCCCGTCCAAACAGTTAATAAATTAACAAGCAGAAAACTCACTTTCAGGTCTCAGTTGCGCTTACTTAGTATTGGTGAATGACTTGCCATAATTTGTTTTTGCTGCAGGGCTAAAGGCTAAATTGAATTCCTAAATAAAAACATAATGTGCATGCTATTGTCACTGTGTCGAAAAGTTTCAATATGTCATGTTTTCTTCAAACGAACAATTAACTAAGGGTATTAAAGGTTGACCGAAAAAAACAACAAGACTAACATAAACATAATTAATTTACGCTTAAACTCCCATAAACTTTTTTTAGGCTTTCCGGATCAAAAACTTTCAGAGATCTGCGACAAACAGCCAAGTTATAAACATCTGAATTTGCAATTTTTGACCGCTGTTGTCATGCACTAACGTCAACAAAAACAGTATAGCTGCATTTATATTCAATTTTGGTCAAGACGCAGAAACATTTAAGAAGATCTATCGCCTCAAATTAATCTCGAAAAATACGTACAGCAACCTGTAGTGAAAACATATTGGTTCTATAAATACTGAAGTATACAACCTGTTTTAATAACTTTTTAATTAGATACTCTAATTGTTTGCTTTAAAAACGTTTCTAAATATTCTTTTGAATTCAAAGAATTACAAGCAATTTTTACCAGTGCTGATGTATGAGATCAAAACATGACGTACGATTTCGTTGTGCAAGTTCTTTTGGCAGTCAAAATACAGCATTTTTGAGTTAAAAATGTAGTCTTCATATCCCGCTCTATTTAAATTCACAATTGTTAAGCTAATTTATGTCAGATATTGGAGGGAAACAATTGGTTCACTTCAACTTTAATGTCTTTAGGCTTTTGGCACACGGCCCAGCCCGGCAGCAGGAAGACACTGTTTAAATAAAAAAAAAATTTTTTTGGCTTTTTATCAAAAAATTGGTGTGTCGTAATTATTTATACACCCTTTGAGCCGATGTTTTGCTGTTTTAATATTTTGAAAAGATTTCGATGCTATTTAAGATATATGAACTGGAATTAAAAGGTTTCAAAATTTCGTCATAGTTGATCGCCTAATAGATTCACATAACAACTGAACTAAAACCAAGCGGAAAGCGTGAAAAATGTATTTTTAAATCAACCCTTGATTCATTTGCAGTATCTAACTTAAGAAAATTAATGTTCTCAAATTCGTGGGAAGGCCTCTGAATGGAAAACATTTCTTCAATTGACTTATGCAGTAGTAGCCTTACAGGTGTACACAAGTTCTCGACAAGTATAATTTCATGAATTTTAAAAATCTAGCTCGTCAAACTTAAAAAAAACAAAATTGCTGCTTCGTTTAAAACTGAGACAACGCTAAAAAGTAAAATAAAAAGATGATATTTATATAAGTTTGTGAAGTGAATAATATTTCTAAAACATTTTTCATGAATAAATTTACATTCACGTGTTGTTGCATGTTCACAAAGATAGTTCCTTGTTTGCGGAAGATAGAAAATTAAATACTTCCATTCTTCATGGTTGTTCATATAGAAAAAATATAGAACAGATATAAAATATCATGCACACCAACAGGGCTTTCCACAACTCTAAATGCTCGAAGTCAGATGAAAGAGAAAACAAACACAATGAAATTTTGTATTCTCTTTCAAAACGAATTGTAACTTTGATTATCATATTGAAGTCAAACAAAAGAATCGAAATTCCCAAAAATATTATCTTTTGAATGTTAAAAATATCAGAATGTCGAAGCCACGTTATTCAATAAATGGACAAAAACAAGTTTTGTTAGAGATTCCGGTTAAAAAGTTGAGGAAATGCATGAATCAACAATTGTAGTAAAGTAACGACTTTCGTACAATCAGTATATGCTTAAAAGTAAAATTTGTTTTTGACCGCATTATTCACAGCGAATGAAATTTGTACTCGAAACATTGTAAAGAAACTTTGTAAAATTGTACCTGAAAATATCGTTGTTCCAATTCAATAATGTGAGACATCCAGGAACAAGATATTCAAAAGCAAAGGAAGGTTTAAGCGACAAGCCAACTCTACATCGTGCACATTGCGTGCGTGATGTATTTATTAAAGTGACGTTAATTAAGTTATCAACAGACTCAGTTCCATTCTGAATCGAACTTAAACGTTCGGAAGTCCTGGAACCGAGGCTTGTTAAAAAGTTGCATGGGAGGTTAACCACAGGCAGTCCAAGCTCTATCTATGAACCACACAAATAAAACATAAGGTTTGTATGAAACGTTCTACAAGACATCCATGCGTGGAGGCAGTTAAAACTAAATTTTTTCAATAAAAACAGCTTATCTCATTCCATACGTGCGTTGTTTCCTCCAGGTGGGGTTATTATTTCGATTTAACTTGATTTGCATACAAATAACAGAATATTGCATCAAATGGTAAGGGTTTGAATGCGATTTTCTACATGGAGGCAGTTAAAATTAATATTTCTCAATAAAAACGGCTTACCTTATGCCATACGTCTGTTGTTTGCTTCTGGTGGGGTTATTATTCCAATTTAACTTAATTTAAGCGATTTATTGTTTAAATCCCAGTGGGAATTAACTGCCTCCATGGATGTCTTGTAGAACGTTCCATACAAACCCTTATGTTTTATTTTTGTGGTTCATAGATAGAGTAAAATAAAATGAATAGCTTGAAAGCTACGTTGAAATTAATTTGTCAGCGAACCAATATGAGTAAGAGCTCGGATCAAGCCAGCAACTTCAACCGTAGACAGCTGTTTTGTCCTTTTTGGGACTCATCAGTACGGTGTAGAGAGGCTATAATAACCAACCAGCCAAAGGTTAGTTGTTTATCAAGCTCAAAGGTGCAACCCAATACCGACTCGAACAACATATCCCTTCACTGACAAATTAAGGAAATAAAACTCACGAATTGACAAAGCAATCCTAAGGAGTTTCATATAGCCAAAACCTTTGGCTGGTTGTTTATCATAGCTCTCTACACCGTACAGATGAGGCCCAAAAAGGACCTCGATAGACTATCAGGAGAATAGGCCAACGCGCAACGGTTTAACGTCCTTATCCGAGAATACACGAAGGTCTTACCATTTCCAGATGTTAATTCAAAGAACCTGAGGGCTGGTCCGGATGATAATTGAGACAGTGCCTGGTAGACTTGCAAACCAGCATGCATGGTAGACTTGCAAACCAGCATGCATGGTAGACTTGCGAGCCAGCATGCATGGTAGACTTGCGAATCAGCATGCATGGTAGACTTGCAAACCAGCATGCATGGTAGTCTTGCGAACCAGCATGCATGATAGACTTGCGAACCAGCATGCATGGTAGACGCATGGTAGATTTGAGAACCAGCATGCATGGTAGACTTGCGAACCATTTCGGTTCATTGACTCATCAGATTATTCAGGATAATGTGCTGTCTTAATCCATTACACTTATCCATGCTACCGCTACCGCAAATACAGCTCCGCCCAAAACAAGGGCGGGTCCTGTTTTCCAAGAGTTCCAAAACCAACGTTTCTTTTGCGGTTTAATCTCTCCAAGCACATTTCGTCTAAGATATTTCAAAGCAGCATTTTTCCAAACCTCTTGTCGTTTGTAATCAATGGAATCTGGATGAAAACTTTCAATGGCGTTTATTAGAATTTTCGTATCTTCTCTTGAAAACTTCTGGAACTCCTCAAGGTAAAACTGATATGTGCGGATGCTGAAGATAATGGCCTTGCTCTTGGGAAGCTTCCTTAAGGTCTGGTATTCGCATCGAAACATCAATTCGCGTCCTGTTTTGGCTCCATTATAAGAATGCGCGCTTACGCTACTTGCATGGTGGGCCCATGGCGCGTACAAATCTAAAGGACTCTTTAGATCGTTGAAAATAGACCAGTTTCCGCGACAAACCGGCGCATCCGGAGACATGGTTTTGAACAAGCTGTAAACCAACGGCTTCAAATACTTGGTGAATTCCTTAACTGGCTGATGGATTTCTGAATTGACAAAAAAAAATAAAAAAAACAACGCAGTATAATCAAAAGATAAAAACTTTTTCAATGAGCTCGTACATTTCGTTTTATGCGACCAAAGTTCAAAATTCAAACAATTCTAATAGTAGTAGTAGTAGTAATAATAATAATAATAATAATAATAATAATAATAATAATAATAATAATAATAATAATAATAATAATAATAATAAT
>JAOBAY020089233.1:0-10230 GCA_025331085.2 Zoanthus sociatus
GGTCTGGAATAATAAAGTTAAGACGGGGGGGAGGGCTAATCATATCCCCCCCCCCACCCTTCCCCAGCCTTCCCGGGCTGTGAAACCTCAAAAAAGCCCGGGCTAGATAGGGTTAAAGAGAAGTCTTTACTCATACATGAGTAGAGCATGTACCTCACTTTCAGTCACATAATTGTATCTTATTCACTAATTTTGTTGAATTTACTTTTGAAATAGGTTTAAAGCAGTGTGGAGGGTTATTAGTAGCCAGGACAAAAGATCGCGTAGTTGCAGCAAAAAGACTGTTGGACAAAGCAAGGTGACAAAGAGAATTTTAAAATTACTATATCGAACGTAAGATACTGACAGTTTCGTAGGCACGTGTTGCTGTAATTTGGGAAGACTTGTATTTGCCATATAAAGGATCTGACGAACCATTTAATGTTTTAAATTAATAACGACAGTTCAAGAGTGAAGTTTCACATGTTTGTTCTCCACAAAATCTTAACTCAAGTGTGAATCGTGGACCACGCCACATAAGTCACATGACTAAGTTGACCAATCATCACTAAGCAATGTTTTATCATTACTCCACGAAGTATTTCCCTTCTTAACAGGAGTGATGCAACAGAGTAGGGTATTTTTGATGGCAAAATTAATTCTGTGTCAGACAAAACAACTTATTATATTTTGCATATAATTCACAGTAGAATCGCATAGTTAAAACGAATCTCGCTCGCTTATTGGCTGAAACTGCCTATAGACGAGGAGTTAAATATTCTAGATGGTATTTGCACCAGTGCGAATGTATATCTTTTTTGCAGTAAACCATTGGATTTACGCGAAACGTCACTGTTTTGTTTAGTACTTTATGCTGCTTAACTAAAACTACATTTTTAATAAAAGCGATAATCTAAGGAAACTAAAGTGATAGTTTTGACGATTTACCGAACTTAAAGCAAAGCTTTATTAAGTTTTTGAAGCAGTAAAAAAAGCCATGCACTCATCATTTTCTTGCAAGTTCTCGACAGAAGAGACAAAAGTGACAAAACCGGAAGCATAGTTTTCTACTTTAAAGACAACACATTATGAATGACAGACTCTAAATTTACCTTTTACAAAGAAAATATTTTAAATTATGAGCCTAGATTCAAGTTTTTATAGCGAATAAAAAACCCGCTAACTAAAGAAGACAGCTTTTTACTAATACTTTAAAATGAAACAGAAACGGATAATGTCAGAAGTCGTACGCACTTGGAGAATTGCAATAACAACGCTCGAAAAGCAGCGACAAATGTCAAACAAGTTTGTCGTATTCAGGAAGCCAAAAGCAACAAGTACAAACAAGCAACGGCACTGCAAAACCAAACTCGATCAGTTCAGTTGTCCTTGGCGTCATAAACGAGCCTTGCAACTCCACCAAAGGTCCTAAACATCGCCGTTTTCCCAAGGCTTATCTAACGTGCGCTGGCAGCTGACCACCAAATCATATTTGAGAAAAAAACTGCCATGCGATTCAATGATAATCTTTCGCATGACTCGTGAATTCCACGCTAACTTTGTCTTTCACATGTAGAACCGAAGATATAGCTCTCGCCGCTGCACGACTCGAGCGATATCGGTTTTTCGCGTGAAATTTTGCGTGGAATTTCCTAGTCAGACTATAGGTTTACCTATAGTAAGCAAACCTAACTCTGCAGGGGAAGTTGATTGAGACAGGCCAGGAAAAATAAATATACAGTTATAATTGTTATCTGCTAACCTCTGTTCAATGAAAAAATAGAAGAAAAACTCCTATTTTAGATAAATATTGCACTAGTTTTTTAAGGCTACATGTAGCAAACTTGAAAAATCTGGGACAAAGCAGGATTGGAAAATAAGGATTAACAGCTATGAAGAGTAAAAATTAACTTTTTGATATGATAGATTCTTGATCTTTATAGATTTCTGTCCAGGCATTTTTTCATTCTACAAAAATATTAATGTGTAGTATTTTTCTTTCAACACACCAGAGTTCAATATGTTTTGTAAATTTAAATGCTCTTGGAGATTATGTAAATAAGGATTGATAGTGAACACAAAATTAAAAATTTACTCGAATACAAAACATGCAGTTAAATGCAGCAGAGCACACTTGAAAAACTAAAAGTAATGCCATATTACATTTCAAAAACTTGGAGATATTTTTTAAAACTCAAATTCAGTGTTTTTATAAAGCATTTTCTTAATTTCAGGGCATTTGGTGTTGATTGTGAAATGATATCACTTGAAGAGGCAAAGAAAAAATGGCCAATGATGTACATTGATGATTTAAAGGTATATAAGAAAGACTTTTATTTACTTTGATAAAAAGATTAGTTAATTCAATTTCCATCAATAAAGGATGATTTGAGGACATAATGAATAATTATATTATATTGAAATGTAAATGTGATTGGATTGCCATTCGGTGATAGAACTAGTTTGATGTGCAAGAGTTTTGTGACGGTAGACTTGCCCATTTTAGGGTGCTTTATGGCTTCCTGAAGAAGGCACTGCAAGTCCAACTGACGTGTGTCAAGCACTTGCTAAAGCAGCGATTATAAATGGTAAGCAAAATAGCCTAAGCTTCATGCAAAAGTTACCGAAGGAATTCAGATAGGCTCGCTTCATTTCCTTTGCTTCCTTTGAGAATGATTTAGGTATGTCGTCGTTCTTTCGCATCATCTTCCCTTAGCTGATGGTATTAGGTAGTATCAATATTGTTAATCTTGTAATTGTTTCTTGCAATGTCGTGATGTTGCTCATATTCCTAACAATAATTTGTAATTTACAGTAAAAACAATTTACTTTTTATAGGAGTAACAAGAAGCACAGAAATATCTGTTGAGTTTTAAAAACACTTACGTCTTTATATTGGAAGGCGAAGATATTGAAAAAATACATTAACTAGACTCTTAGACCGAAAACGTTCGTTTATTGAATCAACATTATATCATTAAGATTGATATACTAGTTTGTATCCCCGTGGGATAAACGAACACCTTTCTTTCTGTTAACCTTCTGTTCCGGAACCTTTTTGTCTTTTTAACATTATATTTTCACTTTTCGCTATCCTTTTATTTCCTTCTGTTTTTACAAATCTATCTCATTGCGTTATCTTGACTGATTTACTTTACTATAATATAACCACCTCTTTATAATTTGTCTCTTATGCAATTACTCCGATGAAGCACTCCAGTACGAAACGTCAAAAATTCTTTTTATCTTTACGGTGTAAAAATTATTTTTTTGTAAAATTGTTTCTGTAGAAACACCGACGCAGCATTCCATTTATGTCATTAAGATTGGACTGAACATTAACTCTTTTTTCATTTTTCACACAGATTTAATTTCTTGCATTGTTTGGATTTTACTTTTTGTACCACAAGGCAGCAAAAGATCATGTTAAAAAATTAATCTATAGGTGTGAGTGATCGAGAGATCAAAGTTTTGGACGGTCCACAGTTATGAAAGTTTTCAGATGTAAGCTCAGTGGTTAGAATAGCGCATCTGTATAGTAATCAGAGAGTCATCTATAGATTTGATTTCCACTCTTCCACGTTATTCAAAACAAAAGATTTATTATTTCATCTTTCTTTTGTATTAGTAATCAACTCCAAATTTAAAGTCATCAACTTTATTCATACATATCAAGATGCCAGTAATAGGTTAAAAATTAGAAATGGTCTAAAAGTTTTCACCCAAACGTTTTCGACTGTCATCTTCAGGGGTAAAATTATTAAATTAAGCGGGAAAACAACTCAAATCTACCTATCTAAATTTTCTGAACCTGCGTGTCCGACTTCTCCCTTCAAATTCTAATCACTTATTCACCTGGAAAATCATCACTTTTGCCTCTTCTTGGACATTACGCCATATTCTTGAAGCTCTCTTTATTGCAAAATTCCCTCCGAACCTAATTTTACACCTGAAGATGACATTACTCATTAGTCGAAAACGTTTGTGTGAAAACATTTTAGCAATTTTATACCATTTGTAATTACCATTAATCATGATCTAGCTGTCAATAAGACTTCTACTTCCAGGCGTGCCATCTATGTGAATCATAGAAGTATTGGAGTATTGTCTAGTAACAGGTAACTTTGATTGAATTGGCATCAGTGTGCTATTCTGAAAGTGCAAAGAATAGTAAACCTCTAAATAAACTATTGAAAACATGTTTATTACAGTTTCATTTTAAATAAGTTCAAAATGTTTTAAAGTCCAAAACATTTATGTTACAGTCGAACCTCGATTATCTGAACCTTGATCATCCAGACCTCGATTATCTGGACCTCGATTATCTGGACCTCGATTATCCGAACCTTGATTATCCGGACCTCGATTATCCAGACCTCGATTATCTGGACCTCGATTATCTGGACCTTGATTAACCAGACCTCGATTATCTGGACCTCAATTATCTGGACCTCGATTATCCGGACCTCGATTATCTGGACCTCAATTATCTGGACCTTGATTAACCAGACCTCAATTATCTGGGCTTCGATTATCTGGACCTCGATTATCCGGACCTCGATTATCCGGACCTCGATTATCTGGACCTCAATTATTCGGACCTCAATTATCCGGACTTTTTTTTCTGGTCCCGTTTTTTAATGAATAGTAATTAGTTGTCATTGCAAAATTGCAAATAGGCCGATTAAATCCTTTTAGAAGACTGTAGAAAGAGCATATTATCTTTGTTCAGAAATGCAACCAGAAGTTTTTGAAGCAAACAAACATGCTTGAACATTTTAGTGTGTTATCAATATCTGAACAAAAAGTGAATATTTTTTTGTACATTCATAAAGACTGTAAATTTTTTCGATTATCCGGATTCTCGGTTATCCAGCCTATTTACCGAGGTCCCTATGAGTGCGGATAATCGAGGTTTGACTGTACTTTTATTATTATGTAGTGATTTGAAGGGCTGTAGCGTGACTGATTGTATGAAGAAATTCCTGGTTAAAGTGTGTATATCACTTGTGGGGTTTTTGTATGTATCAAAAGTCCTTACCCTTCTGATACTGATATCAAAAGAAAACGTTGATTACGATTTTCCTTCATGGTGTAATTTGCGTTTAAAGTTTGGAAAAATCACTTCCGGATTCACTTTGACCGAACAGTGGGAAGCTGGTAACTAACCTATTGTTTTTTGGTCCGTGACGTCAGAAACAGAGTATAGTAACTGGAGATCGTGTCCTGTTTCTTTGCCTTCACTTCAACCCCACAAGTGATATATACACTTTAAGATCTACCAGGGGCAAATTGTTAGCAGTTTCATGATTTGTAGGTGTCCAAATGTATGAGAAGGTGGTGATGGAATCAGTACAGTCATCTGATAGGGCAGTTCAAGGTGTAACTACAAACAAGGGTGATATACGATGTGACGTGTTTGTCAACTGTGGAGGGCAGGTAGGTTGTAACATGTCCATATAAAGTTAGGTGTAAGGATAAATAAGGGCGAAATACAATGTGACGTGTTTATCTATAGTCGAGGGCAGGTAGGTTGTAATATGTCAATATACAGTTAGGTGTAAGGATAGGTAAGGGAGAAATACAATGTGACGTGTTTATCTATAGTCGAGGACTAGTAGGTTGTATTATGTCAATATATAGTTAGGTGTAAGGATAGATAAGGGAGAAATACAATGTGACGTGTTTATCTATAGTCGAGGACTAGTAGGTTGTAATATGTCAATATACAGTTAGGTGTAAGGATAGATAAGGGAGAAATACAATGTGACGTGTTTATCTATAGTCGAGGACTAGTAGGTTGTCATATGTCAATATACAGTTAGGTATAAGGATAGATAAGGGAGAAATACAATGTGACGTGATTATCTATAGTCGAGGACAGGTAGGTTGTTTTGTATAAATGATACAAACACGCATACACCTCCCCTCCTTCTCTTCCACCACTCGTTACTTTTATAGATTTATTTATTGAGGTGTGAATATTCACACTCAAGATCACATGGTAGAGCGAGCATCATGGTTATAATAACTTTGTAACTAATATAATCAAACTCACATAATTCTTCAATGTTTGATGGTTGGTACAATATTAGCCTTGGTCAGTATCTCTCGAAATAAACGAAATTGTGTATTGTGCTTGTTATGTGACCGTTTTAATTTTAGTTTAACTTTTGAACAGATATAGAATTTCCTGTTATCTAGTGGGATGGGTGCCTTATTGTATCTTTAGATACCGCGCTGCAAGATGAATTCAATGTTTAAACCAAAGACTTCCGAAACAGACGTTTTTAACATTTTTTCATCGAGGATGAAATAAAGAAAATTAAAATCAAAACAAAATACCTTCTGTGACCAGCTCTGTTCAGCTCTCTTTATTCTAAACTTGTTTTTACCTTTAAGGTCATTAAACTATGTTAAATATGTATTTTCATCTTCGGTGATATAAAACTAGTTTTTAGTGATAATGTTTTTTCTAACTAGTAAATATTTTTTTGTTCTTTTTATTGTTGTTGGTGTCGACAGTGGGCAAGAGAGATTGGGCAGGTAAGATTTTATCACGTGCATGCAATTGTATACTCGTTGAACGTGTAGCTTGCTAGTGAAAAAGATTTATTGCTATCAGTGTTTTCATTTCCTGCCATCATAACTTCTTTGAACACAACCGCCACACGAAGAAAGATTCTACAAATCTAGTGATTTACGAGAAGTGGATGTTGACGTTATACTGGGTTAACTGTGGTAAACCATTTGGTCTTTTTTTCATGAGAAAATTTCAATTTTACACAAGACTACTTAGTATGGCAGCTACCGAAACTAAAAAGTCTCCCTTGTCTAAAAGGTCCCCTCTCTAAAAGCCTCTCATAAAGGCGAAGGGGATAAAACAGCAGGCGTTTGTGTAAAAAATGTATTACAGCTTTAATTTCTCACCTGCAATGCCTTATTTGTTAGCAGAGTTATGTACGATCATTTTTTAAATTTTAAGCATTGCAAAGACTATTTAAGTTTTTGATTAGTGCAGGATTTAACACAGATTAATTACTAGTGGCTGATAAAGCTGTTTGATATTAATTACTTCATGTTGTGTTCTGTCTTTGCCTTCTCTAATAGGCCCCCTATCAGATTGCTCACGTAATTTTGATTCTTTTTAAAACACACTTAAGCAAATTAATCTTATATTGAACGGATTACATAAACTAACTTACTCAAAAAATATCAGTTAGCTATCCTAACCTAAGATAAGTATGTATAACATGAATAAACTATGTGCATATGCAAACACTTGCGATTTGGATTGAATTATTTTTCGATAGTTATAGTATAATTATGATACTTTTAGTAGTTATTATTTTTAGGTACTAATAATGAAATCGTTTTGATGTGTTTCAGAAAAGTCAGCCGTCTGTATCAGTACCATTGTATTCAAGTGAACACTTTTATGTTGTGACAAAACCAATCAAGGGGGTGGATGTCATGTTGCCTGTCCTGCGGGACCCAGACGGTTATATTTGTTTTCGGGAGTGGAGTGGTGGGATTGGTTCTGGCGGGTTTGAGCCGGTTGGCAAACCTTGCTTTCACGACGGTGTGCCAAAAGATTTTGAGTTTCAACTTCTACCCGAGGACTGGGAACACTTTGGTAAGTTAATAGTTGTAGTATTTTGCATAGATTGAAGTGACGTATTGTGCTGACGTCATTGCCCACAACATGTCTCCTTAACGTACAACATTAGGTGGTAATGGAACAAAAGTAGATAGAATTTGAGAAAAAAATTGGAATAGGTTTGTCATGAATACGAATAAAGTAATGAAGCGTTTGAGTCTATAGGATACAGTTTCTGAAAAGCAGTGGTTGTTCTTGAAAGGCATAGAAGTGGCAAAAAGAGGATTTGAGACAATACCTTAAAATATGAGGAAAACATTCTTTGAAGAGCAATTCATTTCATTGGAACAACAATGTTTAACACATCTGGCTTATATTGGTAGAAAAGCCGTATTTGGTTTAGAAAGCACTTTAAACTTCCAAAATATTTTACCCCTGTTAAAAAGTAATTGTGTAGGAAGTTTTTTTAAAGTTAGGACTGTAAACAGGTAGAGATATTGACATATATACACATGAATAATTCAGTTTTCGGCATAGTAATATAATGTAGCAAATCATTAACATGATCTCTTTTTCAAGGACTAAATACAGTGTCTGTTGCTAAAGGATGCATACTGCATTTGAATCTACAGCAGACGTTTTTATTGTTTTTCACAGAAATCCTTTTTGAGCAAATTGTCCACCGAGTGCCCATCATGGCAAATGCTGAAATCTACCAAATGGTTAATGGACCGGAATCTTTTACGCCTGACACTCGATACATTCTTGGGGAGGCTCCTGAGGTAATAAAGCTAAGACCTTGATATTTCTGTGATAAATGAAAGAAAAGGATGATGTTAATAATAACGATGACAATAATGGTGGTTAGGAAAAAGAAGATGATGATAATAATGGTGCTGGTGATGATGATGATGATGATGATAATGATGATGCATGGTAGTGATGATGGTTATGATGATGTTGATGATAATGAATGATGATGGAGGTAATTGAAATTGTGAAGATATAAATTATATAATTTTAAGCTGATGTTATCGATGATGATAAAATAAAGCAAGAGAAGTTTTTCAGAATTTTCATAGTAAGTTGTACCATAGTGGTGATAATGTCACCGCAGTAACAAATGGTAGCGCTTCATGAAAAGCCTTGAGGGAGACGTGTAGAACTGAACAGAATGCCTAATGGTGCAAAAATTTAAATGATATATTTTAAAAGGTACGTTTATAGAAAATTTCCTCCAGTTGTCAGTCACATTGTCACTGAAATGATTGTGTAAAATGCGACGGCAGATGTTCCAGTTGTTCTGATTGTTTGCATTCATTTTTAACGACAGATCAAGAACTACTTTGTAGCTGCAGGAATGAACTCAACTGGTATTGGTGCTGCAGGTGGTGTCGGGAAGGCTGTTGCAGAGTGGATCGTTGAAGGTGAGCCTACAATGGACTTGTGGCCAGTGGACATTCGACGGTTTGGTGCAGGCCAGAATAGCAAACGGTATTTACGAGACCGTATCAGAGAGAGCCTGGGCTGGCTTTACAAGTTACCCTATCCATTAATGGAGAGAAAGACTGGTCGCAATTTGAAATGTTCACCGCTTTATCCACAGCTTGAAGCAGTGGGTGCATCATTTGGAGAAAAGCTGGGTTGGGAGCGAGCTAATTGGTTTGCAGAACGGGATGGTAGGTTGACGAGGAGCATGAGACTCATTTGTTTTACACAGACGCAATAGTTGTAGCTTGAATATATCTTAGAATGTTTGTTTGTGTTTAATATTTGCTAGAAAAAAAAATTTAAACATTATTTTTCATTCATGCGTTTATGAAGTATTTATCTGCTTCGTTTATATTTGCTTCAGTTATATCATATATGTTTTTTTGTTTGCTGCGACTGAATTTGCTTTTAAGGATAAAGCGTTTGTGAACTTAAGGCTGGTATTCTAGGAAACACTGTTTGTTGACGTTAACTTAAAAAGTCATTAAAAACATTGATTTTTAAAACTTGTAATGTTTACGACACTATGAGTTTTTGTTTAGAGATGGAACTTCTTTTTATGATATTTAAGAACATTTGATTTTTCAGTTCTTCCCACAACATGAGGTGTGTCATAATTAGTATGTTAAGTTTCTGGCGATGGGACATTGTAGATTTTAACATGAACTTGCTCTGATTCCTAGTTAGATTTCAATGAGAGATATAATATGTTTAGATTAAAAATTTCTTCTTGTCTTTTAAACGATTTACATTTTTGTATACGTTTTTTTTTATGCTCCAAACCGTATTGAAAGTTGCTTCTGCAAATTCGTTTGCTGTTTCAAAACAGTTTTGTATTCTTTACTATCGTTTCCACAGAGGATATTACCAATCATCTATCATTTGGAAGACGAAACTGGTTCACTAACGTGGCGCGGGAGTATTGGGCTTGTCAAGATAGTGTTGGAATCTCAGATATGACATCTTTGGGTATCTTCATACTCAAGGTACAAAACACTAATTTCTTTCATCGAATAACTGACTGCTCAGTGATTAGAAAAACTGTTACATCAGGGACGGATCCAGGGGTGGTGCGTTGGGTGCGCACGCCCCTTGGGGGGGGGGGGGGGGGGGGGGGGGGGGGGGGGGGGGGGGGGGGGGGGGGGGGGGGGGGGGGGGGG
>JAOBAY020089244.1:0-18134 GCA_025331085.2 Zoanthus sociatus
CTCGAAACAAGGCTGATGCTACAACGGTGTAAATTTGCATTTAGTATATCGAAACAAACAAACGTGATTGATTCGTTTTGAGCAGTGTTCTTGGAGAGTGTATTATGCAGTTTCTGTAGAATCAAATTTATAAAAAATTTAAGCTATATTCATGTACAGTGTCTTTTTGATTTCTATTCCATTCTATTCGAACTACGCTATTACAATTTAATTCACAATGTTCAATTTCTTGCTTCATGTTCGTTATGTACTGAAATCAGAACAAACATAAACTATAATTGCTGCTTGAAACTAAAAAACGTTCTGAAAGTACCAATGTAAAGAAGTCAGAAGTTATACTCTGATACCAAAATTCTGTTATACAAGTATAATTAATATAAAAGCATGGTACAAATTGTTAGCTTACCTGGTTGAGCGATTAACACTTGCAGGGCTTGAAGTCTGATATCAAACTTGTCGTAGCAGCTCCTCTCTAGTTCCTCCACACTCAAATCCTATATACATAGCAAATAACAACTTTAGACGAGACACATCTAAATAACATGATGTACTGCTCTATTACACAAGTTAGTTGCAAGTCAGGATAATAAAATAAATGAGAAAGTGCTGCCTTTGCTCAAACATTTCTATGTTAAAGACGTTCAACTGATTCCCAGGTCTCTTAAATTTCTATTGTTGGAATCAAAAATAATGACCCGCTTAATTCCACTGCTGTAGTCTGTCATTCACATTAAGGCCACTAGTTATTGATCCAAATATTATATGAAATCCACTTGTCAGACCATCAAAGACCTTTGACAGCTGAATCCCATATTTACTTGTTAAGATTAAACTGAAAAGCCTTTTTTAGGGATTTAACACTAAGTATTTCTTACCATTATTAAAATCGATTAAAATAACATGTAGTAGTCAAGAGTTCGTTTTGGAAATTAATGAAACACCATTTCATTTTCTATAGAAAGCAATCATCCCAGGCAACAAATGTTTACACAAAACAAATTTGGGCAATTAAATATCAGAATTGTTAAAACTTCTCGAATTTTTTTTCTTTAAAGAAAGCAGTTAATCAATATTAGAAAAGAACAAACCAGAGGAACCTCGAACCTTCTTATCATATACATTCTAAAAGACCGCCTAATCAAATGAGCTAAATTCAACGCTAACATTTCTAAAGTCAAAGAATGTCATAATTCCTTCCTGGCTATTTGTGAAAACCAGATCTCTAGCTACGTGTGTTTTGCGTTCTTTGAATACTGCTTGCACTGCAAACCTTAGTTATTACCTTTGTAGGTTTTACCCTTTTTTGTTCAGCGTCGCTGGTGATCTTCAGATGACCAAGATCAACAACCAACAAACTTGATGATCTAAAAGGTTTCCATAATGCAAGGTCTTATTAATATAATGCTTTCTGCAAACCTAAAATGTTTACGAGAAGGGGGTATTTTTAAAAACATCAAACAGTGACACCCATCACATTCTTAAATTTCTTTTACTTGATTAGTTATTAAGTTATTTGCATAATAAAATTAAAGTGGCAAACAAATATAAGGTTATTTCAAGCCTTTGACGAATTTTGAATTCTTATCCATCCTCTTGCCATAAACACTATCAAATATTCGGACAAAAACTTTTGAGGTCCAAATCCAATTTGTGACTTAACAAAATGCTTTCTTCGCTGTGGTGAAAGAGAAAAATAAAGAAAACAAACAAACAAAGAAGCAAGAAAGAAAGGGAGTAAAAAAAGACGAAAAGAATAAAAGAACAAATAAAGGAGCGTACTAACAACCAAAAAAGTTTCGGCTACTTACTGCTGTAAACGACCGTTCTCGGGTACGATGATGTAAGGTGATTTTAAATCAAGATTCACATCTGTTATCTAAAAAACAGTTGAAATGACCATAAACTAAAACTTTAAAAAAAAAACACTGAATAGTGGAAGCAGAAACCAGAGCAAACAAAGAAGCAAGAGAAGTAACAGTAGGAATTCTAGTTACAGTAGCCATATAAACAGACGATGAGAGTGATAATTGTCACAGTAAAAACAGTAACAATAGCAACATCAGGCACTAATAGTTATAGTAGCAGTTTAAAGATGTCGGAAGTTGTACCAGTGCATGTTAACAACTAAAGTAACAGCAATAATAGTTTCACGCCATAAAAAAGGCAATGTTTGTTTTTTTAGCAAAAAAAAAAACAAATTGGAAGATTTTGAGTAGTACCTTATGGTGTTCAATAGCGTAAGACAAACTCGCTTTTGAAACAGACTTCAGCTCTTCTATCTGTGATTGCGCAGTTGCAGACAGTCTAAGACGAACAATAACGTTATCAGAACCTATAATACTATAAAGACGAAAGATACAAAACGAATAACTGAATTTTTATCACGACGTTTCGGTGTCTTTATGACACCATTGTCAAGTAAAATGATTATACAAGTGGATAACTTACAAAACCAATCTGAATTAGCATAAATGAAAATTGTATCTTTCGTCTTTATAGTATTATGCTTTTCAAAGCAACTTTTAATCAAGAACCTATAATATTTAAGTTATTCAAGTAAACGATGTAAAGAGGAAATTGACAAGTAAAAATATGATGCTTCAGAACTGAGGTTGTGGTATTGGCTTGGGAAGAGTAAAACTATTACCAGCATTAATGAGAACACATAAGCTCTCAGGGCAGAAGAAAAAAACTGGATTGAACACCTTAACAAAATTGCTACACAAGTTTTTGTTTTGTCTTTTTATTATTTTGTATGCATTTTTTGACAAAAAATAAACTTCTTTCTTAAGAAAGTGCCTTTTCATGCGATACTGTACTACAACAAAGCATTTTGAGTTTACATAAAAACAATTTTACTTTTGTTCTTAACTCTTTGGCAAGGTAACAAGGTAACCACATATTCTCTCCTATTAAACACTCGATTGTATTAATTCGTCTCTATAAATATAACTAGAAACGTTCTGAAGCAAAATAAAATAGGGTACGATTTAAAATACTCACTCCTTCAAATACACATCTTTTGGTGGCATAAAGAAATTGACAATTTGTTCCACAGTGTTCTGCAACAAAAGAATAGGAACAAAACATCAAAATTTGCTAGTGCAAAGAGTTACAAGGTAATCCTTGATATATTTTAGACTCCAGGCATCCTAGGTTTCCTCGCCTACATTCAGTATTCTATCTGGTGGATATCTGAATCATCTCCATTGAATTCCAGGTTACCTCATCTTGTGAAAAGAACCAAGGATTTTGTTGCTTCCAGATTTCACCAACCATAATTAATACAATTAAAATAGCTAAAGCAGCTTATTACTATAGATTACATCGCTATTTAAGCAGGTGGATAGATTTGTGAAAACCAGTTCAGTCTGTGTTGTTAAGTTGTATATATACTTTCAGATTTTGCAATATTCATCTCATGTTGAACGACTGTTTTTATAAATTTCAGCAATTGGTTCAAAAGCAGATAGTTCAGTTAAGGCCGTTACGGCATTGAGTTTATGTAATAGACTTGACCAACTACTTGAATTCATAAAACTGAACCTGGCAAATGGTGCCAACGTAATTGGACCTTTTGTGCTAAATTGAAGAAGTAATTTGACGTGAACAACACAAAAAAGGAACAGTATACTCACCGAATCATAAACCACTATTAAGGGCTGTGATGCAATTTCTGCTCGCTGGTCACATTTGCCGTCCAAGGGATTCGTCTCAAACGACGCCCTGAACATGGCAAGGACTGTACCTGTATAAAAGATCTTGACAAGCTAATAATATATTTAAAGATCGGAATAACTTCAAAACAACAATTGTCTTTGTACAAAGCATCGTAACCAACACTCTTTACATGTCTTGTGAATGAAAGGTGTGCGTTAGTTTAAACAAAGCAAAAAAGTTGTTAGAATTAAAAGGGTATTTTAAAAATTCAAAAACATTGAGGAGGATAACAGATCTATCGTGTATATTGTCAATCAATTTCTTTTCAAATTTAAGTAATTAACGAAGTATTGATGGTGATTGAGAATGATTGCCAGGACATTAATTACACATGCCTCTGATCCAATATTTAAGAGTCTTAATATAATGAGTTTACAGTACATATATATTTGTTACAAGCACGGAAAATGTTTTTTTTTAATTCTGTTCTCCCCCAAATATTCGACAACATATTTATGCTTCCCTCACAAATTCGCAAGTACAAATGAGAAGATCAAAGAATGTTATTTTTAGTTTGTTCTACGATACTCAGCTCCGATAGTGTATAATGTTTTTTTTTGTTTCCTGTTATTCAATCTGCTAATACTTTGTCATTATTTGTAAATACCTTAAAAACTTATCTAACTTAAGGCTGAATTTGTCTTTTCTCATTTGTGTTTGTTTGTACGTGTTTTTAAAAATTTAAATAGGCCAAAAACTGTAAGTCATATTATCTTTCCAATTTTCAAGGAGGCAGCGTGTCTCAGTGATTGAAAGTGGGATTTGAATGCGGAAAGTCCGGGTTTAAATCCCAAGACTCAAACTACTGAATGAATTAGTCCTTGGTAATCTCAGGTGCAAATGCACCACGCTTTGTTAATAGCCACCTGGTTTGCCTCCTACCACTTGGGATTCTTAACTGGGAGAGGGAGGGATTTTAACATAACACTGAAATGACCCTTTAGGGGAGTTGTCAATAGGTATTTCTATTTCTATTTCTATTTATTTATATATTCATATTTATATTTATATTTAAAGAGGAGGCAAACCTGTATAAGCTTTGTGTTTTTTTTGTTGTCCTCATTTCCATCATCGCATAAACATTTACAAGATTACAAATGCAAATAAAGAACTGAACAGAACTTGAAACACTGAATAAGTTACCAGGGTTCATTATATAAATTATAAATGATGATGGATTGGTGATGATGGCACTCACCTGACTCGTCACTTTCTTGTGACTTTATCATCAATGGCATTTTGTTATCAGAGTCAGGAGATCCAAACACTTTCATCTTATCCATTTTCACTGAAATTCTGATGAATAGAGTTGACTGCTATTCGCCATTTAACAAAGAAATCAAATGTTATATCGTAACTGTTACATTTCTATCTACTTGGGAGCTATATACACAAAGTTAAAAAGTTACTGTTAACTTTAATATCTCTAAAAATTTTCGTTAAGTTACTTACCCTATGATTGTGACATTCATTGTTTTTAGAGTATCATTAGTAACTGCAAATTCTCAATCGCCATATAACAATATCCCCATAATTATTGAGTTTAATTTACTAACTTGATTGCTTGGGCTGATGGTCTCTGATCCAGATTAGCGAACAAGTCTTGCAGACACAGTTTGGTGACGGATAAAGGTTTGCCACTAAAATAAACAAAACAAACACCATAAAACAAAAATTTACAATAAAAAATCATAAAAATATGCTTTCTCTAATTTTCACTCTGCGAACAGTAAGTCCCATGTCAATTAGACCAAGGGGTTGAGGTTTCCACCAAGAGAACGTGTTTGTTTTAGTCAATCAGATTGGATCATCACTGCATTAGCAACAAAAAATGATAACGTATTTAAAATTTCAACTTTTCACAGTGTGATAATTGAATTGTCAGCCTAACAGTTCATTACATGAGTATGTTATAGCCTCAAGAATAGAGAAACTCCAGAGCTCAAAACTAGCCACAATTTCGTAGAAATTCAGTTTTGGCTAGTAGATTTTCTATTTCCACAAGCAAGTTTGGCCAGTAAACAAAATACATGTTTCTGTCTTTATCAAGCAAGACATGGCTGGGAAATGAAAATGTTTGGCTAGTAACATCAAAGATGACACTAGCTATTACACAAGTAAGTTAAAAAGTTAGTGTTGAACTCCTTGAAACTCTGTGTCCTTGTCCTTGCTCTCTCTTTCTACTCTCGTACAAAGACTATCACCGAAGTGACCCTAATCTTTTTCAACAAATTTATACTTCAAATAAGAGAAACCGCACTGGGATGCTAATGATTTTATTTTAATCAGATTACCTGACTGTGTCATCCTGTAAAGTGACACTGAACTGCTTCAGATGAACCACTACTTGATTCTCGATGTACTACAATAAATTGTAATAACAAGATTAGTTTAAGATTCTTTGAGGCAACAACATTAGCAAATTGGATTCTTTTATATCTTAAATGAGGCATTAAAATACACAATCACAACAAACGTTTTCACTCTACATGAGCAGCTCCAGGACTGCATGGACATTTGACATTGTTTGGTTAATACCATTGGAAAACAGAAAAAGCTGGGAAAGGACGTACTTTCTTGTTAACGCTAGGTTTAGGTTTGGCGATAATAATGCCAAGGATGGACAGGAAGGCAAACTCTGAAAACTTTTATGAGCCCCTCACGTTTTGCTGGATAATTTTTAAAACGAGGACTTGACACGTTGCACAATTCTTTGCATGCACTTTTTCTTGTTTGGAATCTGAAGCCTAATATGGTGTATGACACTCAACATTAAAAACCTGCTGGCAATTAGAACGGCATAGTGGGGTTTTTTTTATTGAATGCATGTTCATTCCTCCTAAAATGAATCTGATTTGGTAGATACCTTAATCTATCTGAAGGAGTGAAACTCTAGTGTCCGAAAGTGTAAAAGATGGTCTTCTATTCGTCACGTATTAGTTTATTGCAACATCCCCCTTTGGCTTGCTTTTAATAATGTTTTTCATGTAGCTAAACTTTTTTAATTTGAAATGGTCTTGTAATTTTAAATAGAAAAGCGGTCATAAGAAGAACGGCAAACAGGGGTTGGCAAGCTACAAAACGCTGGAAAGATTCAAATTAATCTGACGAGGAAAAACTAAATCATATTAAATCATTATTGGTATTTAATTCTTCATTTTGGTTTTGAACGGTTAAACATAGATTTCTAGGGCTATTACTTTGTGTAGAGAACGCAGTTTAAACATGTTTTGTGATTAGTCGAATTAAGGTTGGGAGAGTTTTATCTTTCCTTTAATTGGTTCAAATGATTTGTGTTCCCAGCACAAAGTCAATGGCATTTCTATAGTACGGCAAACACTTGACTCTTTTCCAGTCACAACCTCCTTGAAAAACGACTTTAAATTGCGGTGGGCAATTCAAATGTCCAACATGATAAGAGCTCATTCAAATGCAACAATAGATTAATCAAACTCACCCTTAGGTTTCTTCCGTGTAACACCAAATACAAATTAAGTGTTATTTCCAATCTATTATTAGGAAATTTGTTTTTTTTCATTTGCTTTTAAAGAAAATAACCTAGAGACTAGCTCCCTTTATTTCAACTCGCTCTAATTTCTCCAGTATATGCAAAATGAAAATTTACCTCTTTTGGGAAAGCTGTGATAACTTCGTTTTCACTGTAACCGATTGCTGCATATAGTTTGTCTAATTCTTCTTTCTTTTGCTCTTCGGTAAGAATTTCTGCAGAGGAGAAACACGACATATCAAGAAAAACCATTTTCACAACAAAAGTAAGAACAATTAACGCAACAAAGCTTCCCAAGTTCCTAGATAAATTATCAAAGAAAATAACTTGGCTTAATATAACAGAAAACATAGGACAAACAAAAAACAACAAGTCTGTGCCAGTTGAATAACCGTAGAAATGTCAGTAAAACGGAGAGATGGGTTCAGAGGTGCGGAAGGAGGAAAAGCAGATGAACACTGGAAAGAACAAGAGGGGAAATAAGGTCAAGGAAAATAAAGCACGAACTATCTAATAAAAAAAAAACTAATTTCTCTCAACACTTTGCATTTCAACAGAAAATTTTGTTTTTATAGTACTCCTGAAATCAAAATTACACAAGTTACATCACTATCAATGAAAAGGTCAACCATTATATTCAGGTATTTTAGCGAAGCCTTACACCACCTGACTGTTTTTCTTTCTCTTCCATCTTCTTTTTACCAGATCCCCAAAAGCCTGAAAACCACCCACCACTTTTTTCTTTTTCTTCTGCCTTTTTGCGTTTCTTCCTAATAGCTGTAGCCTCCTGCAATCGATGGCAATTAGATGTTACTTATAACGAAATGAACCTACAAATCAGTAGAGGTCGTTAATCCAGAACTGAAGGTCTGCCTTTATTTGTCAGCATTGCTGTTACCGCATAAAGGGATAAAATGTTAAAAGGAAATAATTGTTTTGTAATTTAGACTCTATAAATTATTGGGTATATAATAGAAACAATAATAATAAAAATAATAATAATAAATAAATAAATAAATAAATAAATAGATAAATAAGTAAATAAATAAATAAATAGATAAATAGATAAATTACTACAGTTCAAAAATAGGTAGATTCGGATTCTCCTCTATTCCTATGTTTCAAAATGAACGAGATCATGTTACTCCCAATGTATTCTGAAGCAGATGATTAGAATGATAGTGCTCTTAACTAACACTAATAAAAGGCGCCAATTATACTTGCGACTATTGCTAGAACATACACATTAACTCTTTCAGTTCCAGTTGTCTTGTTAAATTCTCCAGCTGGTGCCCATATTTTTCACTGAACAAGTTTGAGATAACTTTACTTTTACTCTCCTGTAGTTTGCTATTATGTTATGTAAGGAGAAGTTAGGTGTTGATAGCTGACTGGGACTGAAAGGGTTAATAAAAGAATGTGAAGAAATTAATAGTAAGTCAGTAGTTTACAAAGTGGTTGACATCTAGTTATCATTGCGAATTCTCTCAAACTTTAATTTGACTCAGTGATTACACAAATCCAGACAATGATCAGAGTGACATTAGAACATGCATATAAACCAAGCACCCTGAGCCATGCTGCTTCTTTCATAAACATAACAGCGACAATTGTTCATAACGTCAGTTCAGATCAGTTCTTTGTTGCTGATCAAACGGCACTTAATTAGTAAACGTTATCTGAATGTTAAAACTTTAAAAAATCAAGCGTCAAAATGGAGCGTATTTTATTAGTTTGCCTTGGCTTTCCGTTGCATTATGTTATGGACCCATTAACCACAACAACTCTAGTGTAAATCTAGTGCAAGTGCATCACTATCTAACCCTCTAATCCTGGTACCAATTATAAAGTAATGATTAACAACAATAGAATATTCACAACCAAATGCAGGAGGCCGCCAAAGACAGGGTTAATAGCGTTATGGCTATTTATCTTCTCAATATTCATTCATTCATTCATTCATTCATTCATTCATTCATTCATTCATTCATTTAATTATAAAATTAAGCGATATCATGTTTTTCATGTTAACTGACGACATTTCAACGCCGGCTAACGTCATTTTCAAGTCATTATTGAAGAAGCAAAACAACGTTTATGTAGGTGTGCTGACTGCAAGCAGATTGATTTGAGTTTGTCAATACCTAGGTACTGTGCCTCGTTATAACAATTTGTAAATATACATGAAAATAGGAAAATTACTTACTTCAAACTCGGCTTGCTGGCGACAAATAGTGATGTTCAGTACATCCAGCTTATCTTCCAGTTTCTAAATAAGCAACACAACATGTATCGCGTTGAACAACAACAACAACAACATATAACATCTTTATTTGTGCCCTCTGAATTTACAGTCATTTACAAAAGAAAAAAGAGAAAGAGAAGTTTTGCATGTTACTGAGAGCACAGCCACTTAGAAATACCAGAGGCTAATCGAGCTAAAATTAAAATGAAATTGAAATTAAATGTTAAAAAATTACAATGCAACAAAAAGACAAATTCATAGCACTTCGTGTTAGTTTCAGTATCTCCACCGGTGCATTAATTTTAGGAACAGAGTTCACACGGACAAAAACATACAACGCTGGAAGAAACTCTTTGCTGGGAAATTTTAAGTCATTCCCCAGTTGGTGATGAAAGATCATAAGAAAATTCTGTTAAAATTGTTTTTCACTCCAGCATAAATAGTTTTATTCAGAATTTGGTGCAATAACCAGTTCATTACTAAACTATCTCTTACCTCAAGACTCTTCAATACACCGTCCGATGGTTTGTCTTGAAGTAGCTTCTTTTTATACAGCGCCTTGTACTCATTACAAACCATTCTAAAATATGCAAATTATAAAAAAAAAATATTGTAGCGTGCTCTTTATTAATACAGTAGCAGCAGTATTAATACAAAGCATACCAAGTACATTAGAAAGTTCAAGGTTTAAATTTTAATCACTGCCGAGCAGGGTAATTTCCTGAAGTTGATGTTGACTTGTTCATAAGGCCAATGCTCTAGCTAAATGTAACCTCCGTTCCCCCTACTTACAGTAATAACCAAACATTTTAACAACAAAATTGAAAAGCCTGTAGCTCAATATCTGAGCAACGCGAACATATGGATAGAAGGGAAGGCCCTACATTTTTGTTGAAATAAAGGAAATAGTCACAAACCCTTCGTCTTTTTTTAAAGGATATAATACTAAGTCACAAATATTTCATCGTGGTTTAATTGACAAAGTATTGAAGTCACATACTATTTTTGGCTCAGATGAAAAAAATCCGTCTTTTTTGCCTCAAATGAAAAAGCTGAAGTCAAACGGCCTTCTTCTTGGTTCAAATGAAAGAACTGAAGTAATAACTCCTTCATCTTGGTTCAAACAAAAAATATGAAGTCACAAATCCTTCATGGTGGTTTAAAACAAAGAATTGAAGTCACAAATTTCTTCATCACAGCTCAAATGAAAGAACTCATCAAGTCATAAATGCTTTACCAGTTTGTTTAAACAAAAAAATGAAGTTGAGAATCCTTCATGTTGGTTCAAATGAAGGAAAATATCAAATCCTAGCTTATTTGGGTTCATATCAGGAAATGAAGTCCCAAATCCTTCTGTTTGATTTCAAACAAAAATCTGAAGTTACAAATTCTTCATCATGGCTCAAATGAAAGAACTGAAGTTATAAATGCTTTATTAGTTTGTTCAAACAAACAAAAATAAGTCACAAATCCTTCTTCTTGGTTTAAACCAAAAAATGATGTCACAAATCCTTCACTTCCGTTCAAATGAAATAACTGTATGACTAACGTAACACATGCCTCATCCTTGGTTTGAAGTGTAAGAAATGAATCAGTACCGAATCCTTTTTGGTTCCAACAAAAAATGAAGTCAAGAACCCTTTATTTTGGTTCAAATAAAGGAAATGAGGTCAAATATCCTACATCTTGGTTTAAACGAAAGAAAGGAAGTCACAAATCTTTCTTCTTGGCTTAAATGAGAGAACTAAAGTCACAAAACCTTCATCGTAGTTTAAAAGAAATCAGTTGAATTCACCAATTTTTTATCACTGCTCAGATTAAAGAACTAAAGTTGTAAATCCTTCATCTTTGTTCAAACGAAAGAAATTAAATCGCAAATCCTTCACTTCGGTTCAAAGAACTGCGTGAAGTAAAGTAACAAACCCTTTAACTTGGTGCATGGTGTGAAAGTAATGAAATACCAATTCCATCTTGGTTCCAACGAAAAAAAAGAAGAAGTCACAAATCCTTTACTTTTGTCCAAATGAAGGAAATAATGTCACAAATCCTTCTTCTTGGTTTAAAAGAAAGAATTGAAATCACAAATCCTTTGTTGTGCTTCTGTTTGAAAAAAAGAAATGAAGTCAAAAATTCTTCATCTTGGCTCAAATGAAAAACTGAAGTCACGAATCCTTCATTTTCGTTCAAATGAAGAAAAAAAGTCATAAATCCTTCTCCTTGATTTAAATGAAAGAACTGAAATCACAAAGCCTTCACTGTGCCCATGGTTCAAAAAAGATAAATGAAGTCAAAATTCTTCATCTTGGCTCAAATGAAAAACTGAAGTCACAAATCCTTCTTTCTAGTTCAAGTAAAAGAAATGAAGTCGTAAATCTTCCACTTTGGTGTACATAAAAAAAACTGCATGAAGAATCAAACCCTTCATCTTGGTAATGAAGTTCCAAATCCTCCTTGGTTGAACAAAAGAAATGAAGTCACGAATCCTTCATTTTGGTTCAAATGAAGGAAATGAAGTCAAACCCTTCTTCTTGTTTTAAAAAAAAGGAATGAAGTCACACAATTTATCTTGGTTCCATTGAAAGTCCTATGTGCTTATCTTGATTCAGATGAAATAAATGAAGCCTTCGGTTCGTTATCAAGATCCAAAAGGAAGAAGTGATTCATACATTTTTCGTTTTTGTTCATACGAAAGAAACGAATGAACTGTTACTGATCCATTTATTTTGATCCAAATAAAATCCTTTATCTTGATTCACTGACGTGAAAAAATCAAGTTGTCAGATCCTTTATTTCGATTCAAATTCAAGAAGTAATGTTATAGTTTATTTTTCTTGGTGCAGATGAAATTCATTATTCTTCATAATAGTTCCAGTGGAAGATGTGTTTTTATAAGTTTCTCATCTTTGTTCAAGATTTAGGAAATAAAATTCTAGATCAAGGAATTAATGCATCATCTTGCTTCAAAGAAATTATGTGAAGCAATGAACTCTTTACATTGCACTGAATGTCTTGGTCGAAGCTAGTTAAAAACTCAGTCAATATTGAGAGTTAGAAATTATATTTCAATCGCTACTAAATGTTAAAATATAATAATATACAGAGAATTATTGATATAGTTTGTGGTTACGCTTCAAGTATGAGTCATAAAATTATTCTACCTTGTTAAGAAGAATGCAGAGTTCCAGGTTATTTTCATAATTGCACTTGAAAACAATTTTAGTTGAAGTGACTAAACTATAAGCAAAACTGAAATTTCTGCATTGATAACATACATAGTATAGTTTTATGGTACATAAATATTAAAAATAATCTAGTCTTGAAAATGATAAGTTTTCGTAATGTAACTCGCTCGATTAGGAAAATGTTAAGTGGAGCATTTCTAAGTGCTTGTAGCGAGTTGTTCTTTTTAACAATTTAGTTGCACAGTTTAAAACCGGTAGAGCTGAAGTACCGTGGATAACCCTTTTATTAATCAATTTTGTAATTTTTGTCTGAAATATAGTTTTAAATATAAATAAATCTATGATCTTGCTCCATTGCGTCAGAGGTTGGGCTAAAAATATATCTTTTGAAATATATCTTTTGAGAAATATCTCACTGGCAGCTTAAGTTTGTCATTTAACAGGCTGCAGTTTGTTAAATTTGCGATGTATTTTCTTTCACTAAAAAATAGTATAACTTTGTATGTAGTCTAGTTAGAGTCAATATTTTAATTTTATGCCTTTGACATAATTTCAGAATCAAATTGGTTTGATTATGTTCTTGTATTGGTAGTTAAACTTGCTTGACACTTTGTTACCAAATTTCAAAAGAGAAAATGTTAAATATAACGAGCTTTTTTGTGATATTATTTCCCAATTTATAGAACTAAAACAATATAATTAAAAGAATCATGACATTAGCAACACTTATAAACTTAACACTTGCAAAACATTTTTATGTATATAAAGTACCTGTTATTTGTTAATTGGTTTGGCAATACTATTTTCTTAATACCAAACATCCACAAGCACACCTCCATAAAAAGTACCACGGCTTTGCGAGATTTTCAACAAATTCTCATGGCAAGCCACGGTTTCAAGGTTTTGCGAAGATCTTAGGGTAATTTTTTAAAAGAACCTCGCTGCTTTTCTATTTAGATCAACAAATTAATCATAGTTCAATGCCTGTATATTCCGGCTGCATGCCACATACAACCAACCCAAGGAACTCAACCCCAGTCAAATCAAAATCAGCATTTACGATCTGCATTGGCAATATTTTAATACCAGATATTTAGAACCAGCAGAGAACTGTATATTCACACAAAGTGGTTCGTTAATAAGGAGGCTAAATGTATATTTTTCACGCTTTACACCAATAATCGACCACCATTTCGTCTTGTTCTGGGTACTGCATGGATAATATATACTTAAAGTTTTATAATACATGCTACAGATATTTTGGTTTCCGACTCCAGATTGCCAGTGTTTCAATGTTAAGAGGTCTGCTTAAGTTTTAAACGAATTACTTTCAAGTCCGGTTTACGATGAACGTTTAGACGCATAATTTGAATAAGCGGCGATCAGAGTCAAGTCAAATTCGTTCTGCATGAGAGAAAAGAAATAGCGAAGATATTGATAAAATCTTACCGGCTGAACTGAACTCGTTGCACGTTTTCGACAACATCATTACAGGCAATTATCGAAACTTATAAACTCTATAAATGGAACAAAATGCATAAAATATTTTACATGAAACCACGTAAATTCCAGGTACTATATCATGTAGTTTTAGTACAGCCAATTGGTTGATGTTTATATTTTAAAATGGTAAAAATATAAACTTTCTAGCTATATTGATTTTTTTCTTCGTCTCTCACGTTTTGCTGTTT
This sequence comes from Zoanthus sociatus, assembly GCA_025331085.2. NCBI lineage: Eukaryota > Metazoa > Cnidaria > Anthozoa > Zoantharia > Zoanthidae > Zoanthus > Zoanthus sociatus. The sequence goes on from JAOBAY020089244.1 coordinate 14,347, forward strand.
TGTACAAAATAATAAAGCACTGGAAGTTTCTTTCACAAAAAGACATGAATATGACATCACGAGCAGTCGAAGTGAAGAAACTAATTCGAAAAACTCTCAAATCAAGTGCCTTGGTCAAGTTAATCGCAAGTTACGCTTGTTACAATAATATTTTCAGGTTAGTACTTCTTTGTGGAAAATTCTATAACGAAAAGGAAAAGAAAAAGCAGAAAAAATATTCAAAAAACATTGACAAGAAAAGGTTTTAACTAAAAAGTGAAGCAGCACTAAAGTTACTATGCTCTTCCAGTATAACACAGAAGGAACAGAGGCACCCAACCTTCTCAAGTAAAATAACTGCTATGCGTTTCGCCTCAAATATAAAGAAGCACCAAAAGTTGAAATTAGCTTCTAACTGTATCGTTTAAAGAGGTGAAATATGTACCTTTCATACTTCGGAAAATGGTGTTTCAAGCTGCAAGCTAAAGAAAACAAAACAATGGCGTCGCCACTTAACTTCAACACCGAGAACCAAAATATAACAAATTTGCATAACTACGGCATTGAATTTCAAAAAAAAAAATGGGAAAAAACTCCAAGGCTGATGGTTTGGTAAAAAAGTTAGAAAACTGCGTTCTTTCGTTTTTGAGTTTGGAGAACTGACACCGAATTAAAGTGTTGTCCCTGTAATCTGCAATTAAGTTACGACGTTACGCTCCTCAGGCTTAGCTTTTTGTATCTGCTTGTTTTGCAATCTACAATCCGCGCACAAGGGTACCTCTCTTTGTAATTGTATTCTTATTTCATAATTTGTATGTTTTAAATTATTATTATTTTTTTTAATTTTGTTAACATTTTTAGTTCAAAAACTAGTTTTTCACAATACTTTTAAAGCTGCAGATTTCGGTGTATTTACATCAATGAGTAGTTCATTTGGTAACTTTATTGGCATAAGTTTTAACAAGCCACTGTCAAAAGCTTTAGCCCTTATCCATATACAAGGGACGAGCTCCATTAAAACAGGCAGGAAAAAGCGTCCTTTGAACATTATGTTTAAATACAGAACCGAAACGAAAAGAAAAAAAACATTCATATGGATATAAAACAAACTTACCTCTTTACTGGTTTTATAAGCAGAACAACTGATTTAGAGAAACATTTGTTGTTGTTTTTTTGAGCACGAAGATTTTTAAGTATATCCATAGAATTAAGTATTTAAGGATAGTTTTTCTTTCCAGTTGATAGAGGCAGGATTGCAACAGTTGGTAAAACTTCCTATCACACCGTACCAAACCTGAGTCAACCTTCCATTCAGTCAAGAGTAGCATCTAACTTGCGATGGATTAACGTCCCGTCCAAGGAAAGTCGAAGACTCTCGTCCGCTTAGCACTGCAGAAACCGGAGGATATTTTTTACCAATGAAGCGTTGAAGCGAAAGATTCGTTTTTATACTGTCAATGTATGTTCAGAAAATTTTTATAGAAGCTGACAACGAGAAAAAGCTTGAATAGTTCTACATTGCTGTTGGTGATAAGATTTTAAAGGTTGACGTACTTTCTCCATTGCCTGTTATCACTGGCAAGAAAATCGAGATATTAAAGTTTTTAAACAAACTAAAAACAAGGTATTGAAACGATATGGAGGCGAATTTTTCAGAACTGTAAAAGTTTTTATTCTTGTTATATTAATACTTTAGTTCATTGTCGGGTTATGAAAATATATTAGCAAGACAGCGGCGCTGCCGGTTGCAGTGTGCTGAACCACTGAACTTTGTTTTTCTTCTCTTATTTTACATTGTCTCACTCATGCAAGTGCACTAGAAGTGTCTAGATGCGATGCAAGCTTTTGCTTTGGCTTCACTTTTTTAAAAATCTGTTTTAAAAACAGAAGTTTAAAGAACTCGCTTAAAATTCTTCATTCACTGGTCATTGCTCATTGAATTAAACGGTCAGCGTGAGAAATCTCATAGCTAGTGTTCAAGACAAAGCTTGCTTGTTCATTCTGTTATTTTAAACACTTTTTCTTCTTCCAGTTTACAAGTCGTCGTACGTTTTTGAATTTTATTTTATGTTAAACTAATGTCAGATACTGTTTACGCAAATCATACTTGATCGTCAACACAAACATTTGTTCTCTTGCAATTTAATGAAAAACCATTGAACCAATTTAAGATACACTAGTTTGCAAATTCAGCAATCTAAATGCTTTCAATCTTGCAGAACTGATATATATCTATAGCGTAGTTTTTGTTATTAGAATCAATGCACAACATAAAACACATTAAAATGATGTCATGCAACCAAAATGTAATATTCATTGCCCCTGAGTCTGAAAATACAAAAATTTCGAACCTTCGTACCTTCAAATTAAATTTTACACTTGATGCGAAGTTTTAAAAGTGTTTCAAAGCAGCAAGTCCTCCTTGATATTCGCCGGCCTTGGATGAAAAGAGAGCAGACTTACAGGGAATATTTTCACAACATGCAGCTGAACCATAACAACAAGCCGCTCTTTCAGCCCGTTTCAGCGATGTTGTAGCCAAAAGTTACGGCAGAAAATCACAGGTCTGTTGTTTGACTTCCAATAAGCAGACTTTTGATTGGACGAGAGCTAACGTTACTCTACTTACGTTACACTTCCGGGTTTTCCGAGAAATGAACAATACAATTTTAACCTCGCATCAGCCGAGGTCAATTTATTTTTGGCTATGAGAATAAAACGACACTCAGAAAAAATTTACACAAATTTCGAAGAGTAAAATTATTTGCTAATGTTTTTGCAGAGTTTTAGCGAGAAAGTCTTGTCCATTTTTCGCGGCTTTTTAGGTCGACGTTCTCGATGTTGCGTGATGAATGTACAATACGATTGACGTAAAAACGTGTTATGACAAGTTTTCAATTGCAAATATTGATGACAGACGCCCATGTAAAATTTTTTTGTCTTCGGAGAGCCATTGAAAACGATTAAAATGATTTGTTTAGCAAACGAATTGCCTTGCTGCCGATCGACGAACTCTAATCAGTTCTAGTAACCAGTTTGGCAAAGAGCAAAAACAGCTTAAAATAGATTTAGCCCTTTTCGAAAATTCAGCTAGAATTTTGAGAAAATATCTCATTTGTTGCTAAATATTATCTGAGGTCATGTCACCGCATATTAGAAGCACAAATTTTTTAAATGCCATCCAACCAGTATCTGGTACTCGGCAAGTCTCAAAAGCTTTTAGTGGGGAAGACTAACAAGCAAATTGAGGATTACACTATTTTTTACACCAGCTAACATATTATTTATTATTACAATATATTTTTTAAAAACATGGAGTTTTTACTCTACGGCATAGCCGCTGGTGATAAAACAATCAGCTTGGTCTTGCTGCTTTTTTTGCATGTCCATTTTACTGATTTTAATCAACAAATACAATCGAGCAACATTTTTACTGAAGTCGCTAGAAATTCTTAAGTCACACAAGAAAAGCCCTCATTGGAAACTATACATAAAATTGACAGTTTTACCACACAGTGAAAATTCGTCAGTTATGAAAGCGAAATACGATACGTTTATAATTCTAGACTAAAGTGTTTGTAGCCAAATTTATAAATACATTCTGTAAACAAACAAAGCCGGTGAGAGTTAACGAAGCACATTTTTTGTTAATATTGCAAAAATTGAAAAGCCTATGCTATTACTTATATAGTATTTAAGTCAATGAAACCCTACAAAGTGATCTTTCATTTCGTTTGTCTTGAAGAGTAGAAATGATTGGTGTTATTCATTCTAACTTTTGAACCAGTTGATGAAACCCTATAAAGTGA
>JAOBAY020089245.1:0-10230 GCA_025331085.2 Zoanthus sociatus
GAAGAAAATAATAAAAAGAAGATTGACCTGGGAGGGGACTGGGGAAGACAAAGGAGCACTTGCAGCCAAAGCCCCCAAAACGTTGTCATTTTACAGTCAAAATCAAGTCAGATCCTTCAGATTTTAGTGATCAAGACCTTATGATAATATTTGGATAATGATTTTCAGTGGAATGCATAGCACTTGCAACTTTTTGCTGGATTTTGTAAGGGAAATTCGATTAGAGGTGTACAACTTTCAGCCAGAACAACACCAAAAAAATTTTTGTGCTGAGAAACTCTAAATACTCAAATTAGTGTCACAACTTCTGCATGTTTCATTAGGTTTTTCTGCCGCTATCTACCGCGTTTTGATTTTAAAACCTTTAGCAAATTTGTCTTTGACGTGACTAAAGAATTCTTGCAGAAGATTTTACCGCAAATTACTTTACGTATGTTAGAACGGTAAAGGTCATTGATGGAATTTTGACAGCTGTCATAATATAAAGTTGGCAGCGCATTTTAATTATGAGGCGTAACAGTGTAACATGAGTTTTGTCTGCAAGCACTCCCCTATTCTTCCTCTCCCCATTCCTTCACAACCTTGGTGATGCCATCTCCCCTCCCTTTATGCCTGTTATGATGGCTACTATCAGTACTATTATTATCAGTACCAATATCATCCGTGCATAGTGCCATCATCATCCGTTCCATCAACGTCAATACCATCAACTTCATTAACACCTGCAGTATATTGGTACCATAATCTTCACCTCCATCATCACTATTACCATCAGCATTACCACCGTCGTCATTAATGCTATCATCATCAGTACCATCATTAGTACCACCATTTCAGTACCATCATCATTCATACCACCACCATAAATCCCATCATCATCAGTACCATCAGCAGCATCACTAAAGTTTTGTCTGTTTAAAAGTTTTTTAAGAAAATGTTTTTAACAAATATTCATTACCACTATCGCTTTTAATAATACCATTTTACTGTTCATATCTGTCAACATTGACATTGATATCTCCACAATTGCTTCCATCATCATCAAAAACACTTTCATAATTTCCACCGTCATGATCAGTATCAATGTTACCATCATAATTGGTACATTATCTTCATCTCCATAATCAAACCTATTTTCATCATCACCATCAGCCATAACACCATTAGTACCATAATCTTCACTTCCATCACTACAAGCATCAGGATTACTATCATCAGTACCATCATCATCGGTACCATCAGCATCGGTACCATCATCAGTTCCACCATCATAAGTACAACCATTTTCAGTACCATTAGTTAACATCAGTACCACAATCATCATCAACAGTACCATCATCATCAGTACTATCATCATCAGTACCATCATCATCAGTACCATCACCATCAGTACTATCATCATCAATATAATCATCAGTTCCACCATAAAGATAACCATTATCAGTACCATTAATATCAGTGCCACAATCATCATCATCAGTACCATCATCATCAGTACCATCATCATCAGTACTATCATCATCAGTACCATCATCATCAGTACCATCATCATCAGTACCATCATCATCAGTACCATCATCATCAGTACTATCATCTATATAATCATCATCAGTTCCACCATAAATATAACCATTATCAGTACCATTAATATCAGTGCTACAATCATCATCATCAGTACCATCATCATCAGTACCATTATCATCAGTACCATCATCATCAGTACCATCATCATGAATACCATCATCAGTACCATCATCATCAGTACTATATCATCAGTACCACCATTATCAGTACCATTATCCATACAGTGTACCGCCATTGTCAGTATCATCAGTGCACCATCATCAGAACCATCATCACAATCACCATCAGCTACATCATCATCACCATTAGTACTCACATCATCAAATTGCTCAATACAGTAACTAAGTTTATGTTAGTTTATCTGTTAGTTCTCTTGTTTGCTGTAGATTGGGTTAACCTTAAAGATAACAAGAACAAAACTGTGTCAGTAAATGGATTTGCAAACCACCGAGACACAACGCAGGTTTGATAGTTCATTGCTACAGTACATTTAATCTACATTACTGCTAAAATATAATCTGAAAGTTAGTATTTTTGTATAAAGTAATACAAAGAATCGTTATTAAAGTACACACATACATTTTTGTTCACACATGTTGTCATCATCAAACTTCTTTGTGATCTACTTTATTGGTTACAAAATCAAAAGTAAATATGTAAATTTTGAGTTTTAAAAATGTGCTTTGGAAAACAACGTTTCACTCATAGCGCAGTATGAACCCAATTTTAAGGCTTGAAATTAACATTTTTAGTAAGGTGCCAATTGGCGACTAATCCAAAATTTTGGTCGCCAGATCTTAACTTTTAGTCGCCATTTTTTTCACTAATATTTTTTCTTCATTTTCCTGATGATGTAAACATGCAATCTTCGTCATACTAATAAGTTTACGTACAAGTAAGCTTATAAGAGATAGTAAAACTTTGAAGGAAAGGCTTGTAAAACATTTTTCGCATTACGAAGTAAATAATGAAGAAGATGCAGCCAGTTACTTCATGTTTCATCAGGCCACAAAGAAAAAGCGAAAGGGAATTATACAAACAATCCCCGTTTGCAGTGGATTTTAACGCCGGCCACAGGATGACCTGCTGGTTTGCGATTGATGTCCGGTATCAGGCTGGTTCCAAGGTCGCCCTTTGCCAGCTTGCTGAAACCTGGTTTATCTGCCTGAATGGCCCACAACAAGCTCAAATCATCGATCAATTTCTTGCACGATTCTACATTGTTAGCATTCAGCAAAGTATGCAATGAATTTAAAGCATATTTTGACCTAGAACTCAATGAAATATTCATGATCTGACTCGGGATCAGACCTCATGTGGGCCGGAAGAGTTGTGGGTTTGTTTTGTTATTTTTATTTGCATAAATCATACATTTTATCCAAAACTGTGGTTGACTTACCTTTGAGGTTAAAAGGATGAAGGAAAAGGTGAAGGTGAGTTGCCTACTGGCGACTAGCTCTAAAAATCTAGTCGCCAATGCTTGATTTTTGGTTGCATTGGCGACCAGTGAGTCGCAATTTCGAGCCCTGTAATTTGTTATGTTTAATGCAGACCTGCAATGTAATGAAACTTTTACAAAAAATAAGTTTTGTTGTCGTTTAACAACCCTAGTTTCTCACTCCTGGGGTTGGACATGATATGAGTTACCTCCACTGTTTTCTATCCTTCACTTTATCTTCTGTAATGCTTAACTTCCTGACTGTGTCTTCTTCCACTACCTTACTCCAGGTCTTCTTTGGCCTACCTACTGGCCTTCTATCTTTCACCTCCAAATCCATTGCTCCCCTAAGTAAGCTATTCTCATCCCTAAGGTTATCTTTTGCATGACCAAACCATCTCAACCTTGTTTTTTTAATGTGTGATCTATCGCTGTTAAGTTTTAAAATAGTCTTTTACCCTCTTTGACTGTAAGCGAGGAGGAGTACAATGTAGCTATGAACATTTAATAGTTTAAATTTGGTTGGAAGTCATTATTTAAGAATTTAGAGTCTGGAAATATGACATCCTGCTGGGTTTTGTAGATCTTCAATAGAATTAATGTTAAAAGTGATTTTTCAAATTCCATGGTCTCCTTTGTCTACTCTTACTATTACTTTTGTTCTGTTGGACCCCGAAATGCTTTCTCTGTAATGTCTTGCTTTGTAAGTATTGTAACGAGGTAAAAGTCTAAACAAAGATGTGTCTTAGTAATAATGCGTTAAAAGTTGTTTTTAAATCCAAAATTGAATTACTTTAATCAGGCTTATATATAATTAATTAACATTTTTTGATAATAATAGCTTTTTTTACGACTTGTAGAAAATGGCAGTGCTAGCTGTACAGTGCTTGTGTGATCTAATGACTGCTGTACCACACTTCAATTTTCGTACAAACATTCTTACCGTTTTGGTTCCCTGGATGAACGATAGGTCTCTTGGTGATAAGGTTTGTTCCCAATATTTTGTCATTATTTTTCTCACTTTCTTATTTTTCATTACGTTGTGCAAGGTTTGTATAGGCCCTGGAAATACCTACAATAATTTCAGAGCCCTGCAAACAACTGGAACAACAACTTTGTAATTTTCTAAGTTTATTGTTCTTTCGTTATAGAATTACATTTTTTTTGTGTTTTAAAAATTCAATCATTGACCAAACCATAACCTGTAGTGCCTGTTAATGATGTAACATCCGTTGGTGATAAAACATGAACACCAGCATCATAAGAGAGATTTGGTGTTGATGTAATTCATTCAGTTTAACAACTTCAATAGGTCAATGTTTTTGTATCTTCAGTTGATAATAAAACATGAATTTCAGCATAATGTCAGTCAAAGTAATAAGACTGTAATATAACGATTTGTGTATCATCATTTTGTGATAAAACTTGAATACTAGCATCATACCGCATGAGAGACTTAACTCTAACTTTAGGACGAGAATGTGTCATAATTTATATGTTCTTGTACAAACTTTTTAACGTTTTATATCCCTTGTGCACTGCTGTATTTTTATGGATGAAGTTTTACAAAATCTGTTAGTTCGTAAAGTAATTATATTAGTTGTTATTATATTCTCTCATATTAAATAAAGAGAGTGTTGGAGAGTAAGGGAATGAAGGTTAACCTTGGAAAGAAAAGAATTATGGTGAGCAGTCGAAAGGAGAAATACCAAACAGTAAGATTGGATTATATGGTACATGTTTATGAAAGGTAATGCTTAACTTAATGTTGTGTACAAAATGTGATAAATGGATATAATAATAATGATAATAATAATGATAATGATAATGATAATAACAATAATAATAAGAGAGCACAGAGTGGATGCTTCAAGCTGCATTGAGGGAGAAGGTGATTGTTGAAGAAGACAGTCTCCAGGACTATAAGAAGAGGAGGAAAGAAGAGAAAGTCAAAAACTGGGAGGAGAAAGCTCTGCACGGAGACTTTGTTCAACAAATAACGGGTGTAGCTGGGGAGGAGTCTTGAAGATGGCTTAGGAATGGATTCTTAAAAAAGGAGACTGAAAGTTTGATCCTAGCCAACCAGGACCAAGCGTTAAGAACAAACTCCATCAAGTGCAACATAGACAAGACTTCAGAGACACCACTGTTTAGATTGTGTGGAGAATTCTCTGAAACAGTACGACACATTGTCAGTGGATGCAAGAAGCTTGCCCAGAGTATAGGAAACACCACAACAAGGTGGCTGGAAACGCCACAACAAGGTGGCCCTGTGGGTACACTGGGAGATATGTAGGAAATATGAGATAGAGTGTACTGACAACTGGTATGATCACCAATCTTTGCCAGTCGCAGAAAATGGAGATGCGAGGATTACCTGGGACATAACTATCTACACAGACAAAGTGCTGAAACATAACCAGCCAGATATTACTCTGTGCGTATAGATACACTGGAGTGGACTCTTATTGATATAGCTGTACCAGCGGACCAGAACATCAGGACTGAGGGGAAGAAAGTGAAAAGATACCAGGATTAGCATTTGAAATCAGAAGGATTCATGGAGCCTTGAAAGTCACAGTAATACCTATAGTGATATGTGCCCTTGGAAGCATATCGAAATGTGCAAAAACCTGGTATGGTAAGCTAAGTGTACCAGACTTTCTAGGGAGTGTACAGTTGTCGGCTTTGCTTGGAACTACCCAGGAAAGTGTCGAGGAAAGTGTTGTGTCTCTAAGCTGCGGGAGGAGCTGAAACATAATCTACAATACCCAATAAAACACCTAACATCTGGAGAGAATTGATAATAATAATACAGCACTACTAATGATAATAACAATACGTTACTTGAGTTATAATTACAAATAATATCTAACTAATTGCTACATTTTTAAGACAAATAAGTTGACAGGTTTATGGAAGATGTGCGAAAAGGAAGAAGAGACATCCAGTATTGCAAATGACTTTTTTTTTGTACAAGGTTTTAGAACAAAAATGAAGGAAGAATGGATCCAACTGGAAGCTGTCGGTCGAAAGGCAAACAGTAAATGGAGTTTGGCAGGTTGTGGATGTGATGCAGTGGAGGCTGTGACAACAAGATTATTCGAATGAAAACCATGATTTATGTTGTCAAGCCTTTCACTGAGAGGCATGTGATTGCACACGCACACCTCTGGGCACACATGAATACCTTGAGGCGATATTTATCACACTCCTAAAACATCGTATTCAAATAATATTATACCACATAAAAAATGTTTACTTGCTTAAAAACAGTGTTTCAAACAATCACCGTTTCAAGAATGAGTGGATCTTCCAATAAATACAGTAGTTATTAAAATTGAAACAACAGGGCTTAAAATAATTTTCCTATGGAGTCCGGTCATGCTGACTGGGCAAACTGATTTTAGTTCGGACATATCTCGGTTTTGGCCGGTCAACATTTTGAAAAAAAATTATAAGGTAATGACAATATAAACCCAAAAATATCAATTATACAGTAAAAACGGTGTTGAAAAAAAAACTTTTTTGTATGTTTAGCAACCTGAAAAACGAAACTTACTAAATACATAACACTTAGCTGCTTTGTCTAACGATTTTCCATCATGCAAAGTTCCTTATCTCTTTGCTGATGTATCAGGATGTGATATTCCATTTGATTTTCAAGAGAGGTCAATTGAAGTACAATTATTTGAAGTAGCATTACGATGATGTTCTGTCGATTTTATTCTATCACAGAGGCCAAAAAACGAATTCAAATAAACTTGAACAAGATCTGTACAAAGACATAATAATGTGAATTGAGTTTAATTTATCAGTTCGAAATATCCTACCAAAAAACGAACTTTTTCTCTCTCAAACGATATAACATGTAGTGCGTGTACGAGAAGCGTCAGATCAATGAGGAGATACGCATAGTATCATTGGCAATGATTGAAATGAGCCGAGCTTCAGTCATTCTTTAATTTACACAAAATACACGAACAAGAGTGAAAAGAACCCTAAACTGCAAAATTGGAAAATGCTTGTTTTAGATTTCTACTGCACTAAAAGAGATATTAGTTCACAGTTTTCCTACTCAAGTTCGTCCACCTCTTTTATAAGAACATTTTGGCCATCTCCTTCCAGTGTCTTCATGTCTTGGTCTGGTTCCCATTGTTTAGCTTAAGTACGAAAAATAACTAGTGCAAATTCGATCCTCACTACTTTTACACGTTTGAACGTACGCGTTGTAGAAAATTATCAGTTTATCAGCCAGATGCATTGTAACAAATTATAAGTAGTACAGACAAAGATATTCATTTAATGATTTTAACAACAGATTATTCAAGACGTTACAATTTTTTAAAAAAGGGAACATGCCAGAGCCGTCAGCATGACCGGCAATGGATCATTTAGTCGGGTCAAGTCACCATTCTGTCCGGACATTGTCTGTTGACCAGCCGTTATTTTACGCCCTGCGATAGTACTATCCTTTCATAGAAGATATAATAACAGTATCCCCATATTTGAAACAAGCACACTGTTATCTATTATGCAGGGGGTATCATCCAGTGACGAACTGAAGTCATTATTGCCAGCATAAATACAACTATTGTTATTTTTTAATGATGTTTATCTTAAAAAATCTAATTCATTATGAATTTCATTACATTTGCATTAAATGTATAATGTTTTACTTCTTTCTTTTGTCGCCTCTTTGGGCCAGTCAGTGTCTTTCTACAGTGTTTCTTGATATGCCCAATTTTAAAACACTTGTAACATCGTTTTGGCCATCTCATCATAGTACTCCGACTATATCGTTCCTCTTCCCTTCTGCTGCTGTCTTGCCTTCTCCAACTAGTAGGAGGGGTAGAAGCAGAAGCACTTATATTGCTGCTCAGTTCGCTCGTACTATTGGTGCTCTCGTTTGTGCTCCTACTAGTTGGAGCAGGAGTTCCTTTGCCTCTACTTGCGCTCCTCCTGTCTTTGCTTTTGCTACTCGAAGGAGCAGTCGGAGCAGAAGCTCTACTGTTTCTCCTATATCTCCCACTACTTGTGCTCTCCCTGCTCTTACTCCTGCCACTCCTTCCAGATAATTTTATTTTCTAAAATCAGACGGCTGCCTAGCGGTGTGCATTAATACTAACACTACTAATATCTAAACATCACGACAGGCAGTTTTAAAAGGCACTTTGAACTTCATTCGTAGTAAAACATATATTTCCCCAACTCTTCTAAATCATCCTGACTTTAATCGTTTCCTGGCCAATAAAGCAAAAAAAAAGAAAATTGTGAGATTTTGTTGTAATGGACAAAAATACTTTTGAAATCAGCTTCTACAAAAAAATATGCAAATCTATCCAATGAAAAATTTTGCCGACATTTCTTACAAAGTTAATGGGAATAAACTTACCAAATAGTGACGCGAAGCTTGAGTTGATACCAGAACTAACTTGGAGCTTACCAACTATGTATGGCAACTATATATAGTGTAGTAGTGTCACACCTCCATCTACCTGCAAGGCGTAGTAGGGCCTGGTTTGTTAAAATTACCCCCCATCCATAATTTGTTTTAAATCCAGTTGTCTAACACCTCCATATACCACCCGGACTCTTCTTACTGAAACATTTCATATTACTCCAAACCATTTATAACACCTCCAAATATCTACCGGGCGTTTATTGCTATCTCTGTAGTTGTGAGAGTGAAAGTTGACTCCAGGCATGTTTAAAATTAATCGTGTCAACTAAACTCCTGCGAAGGGTTTTCCAGAATTTCAAATAAAATTTAGCAGGGAAACTGTCGTTACCCAAAGTTTTGTTCCTGGCCATTGAACATAAGGCTGCGAGACATTCATTGTATGACAATTTGTGTTTGAGCAAGTCTTGGTCATTGGTAGATAATGATGTATCTATTTTACCCAGAAAGAAATCCTGAACACTCCCGTCAGTTTTCTCAGCCGTGTAGAGTGACTGGTAGAACAGGCTAAGCTTGCTCAAGATTTCTTTGTTTGTTTGTTTGTAGAGCCATTCTGGGTGTGGGAAGTTAGTTCTGCGATTGATTCTTCGGTCTGGTGTTTTTATTCTAAGTTAAAAAAGTATTTCGTTAGCTGTTCGCCCTCCTCTATCCACTGTGCTCGTGAACAAATTTGAACTTTAGCATGGGATTTGGAGGATAGTTACTACTCTGCCCTCTGTGTCAGTTTTAGTATTTATAAAAATAAAGTCAACTTTACTTTTAGGGTTGAAAAGAATTGCAACACCGTTTCCATGACGAGAACCACAGCTCCAGCCGGCTGGGCCTCCCCATTGGGAAGTCCACGTATCGCAGTCTTTAGAGTTTGACACGTGTACTTCCTGGAAAAAGATATCACAATAATTAAAAATATTATTATGTTTTGACTTGTCTTCCATCCCATTTATGTTGAGAGTGCAATTTTTTAATTGCTTAATCGCCATAAGAAAAACTAAAGATAAAGATAAAAATAAAAGTTTAAATTTAGAATTAAAGTAATTAGACGATGCAAAATTAAAATAAAAGTTAAACATAACATTAAATATAAGTGTGGTAGCTTAAGAATGAGTTATGCTTTGGTGTAGGCGTGAATCCGTGTTAGTTGTAAATAATCATGAGCTCTGCCAAGGCATCTTGGCGGATTGTTGTTTTAAGTTTTTCTCATCGTTTTAAGAGGGGCTTCTTATACACGTATTTTACGCTCTTTGCCTTTTCCTCGTCATAGTCACTTCGGAGGCTTTGTAGGCAAAGAGCACGATGTCTGTCGAGATTTTTAAAACACTTGAAAAATCGTCGGTATCACGAAAGTCTTTTTGGAAGAGATGAAAATTTTGCAGCTTTGCTGTCTTTTTTAAGCCATTTTTTTCAGGCGATTGTGACGGTGACAATAATTGTCGTTTTAAACTTTTTCAAGATGCGATGCAAAATGTAAAAGTTAATGTTGATAATATCAGGAGAAAAGGGGGTTTGCAAAGAGCAGGATGACGCTAGTGATCTATATTTTGAAAAAGGGAAATAAAGTTTTAATTTCGTTGTGGAGTTTCTCATTTTCGGAGCATTCCAAAAGATAGAATTTTTACTCGGGCTACCTGTGGTAGGCCGAGTCTAGGTTTACCTTTCCAGTCTATCTATCAATCTATCGACAATGTCGAAAACGTGTAAGCCCGCGTTGCTTAACAGTCTGCGGTATCTTTTTAAAAGCACGAATGCG
>JAOBAY020089256.1:0-10229 GCA_025331085.2 Zoanthus sociatus
TGGTCCGGCCGGGAATCGAACCCGAGCTTCCCGCACGATAGACTGGCACCTTACCAATTAGGCTAACCAGGCGGCGGAGAAATCTTTTGTCATCTCATTGCATTGTCAAATCTTCGACGACAACGCAATGATTCTAGAAAAAGGGAGACGGGACATCTTTCTGAGAACAATAACGTAACTTTCCTGTCTTTAAAATATTTTCTTTTTGACCGTAATTTTGAGACTTCGAGATCACTTGACGTTCGTTGGAAATCAAGTCAGAATAGTTACTATCACACGTGTGCAAGTAGCTAATTTGAAGCCAAAAAAGACACTAAAGCCACGTTGGAAAGAGCGGGGATTAGCCCTTAAAACTATCGTAAATGAAAGTACTAAGCATTATGTTAGCAGCCATGGACAGCTGTTTCGGACTTTTGGGGCCTCATCAGCATGGAATAGCTTGCAAACAGGCTCAGGTTCCCAAACATACTGTTTAGGTATGTACCAACAAAACATGAAAAAGTCATATTCATTTCTGGTCACGCTGCGATTTTAATTGAACAAACCTCTATTTTACTATCAAAGCTTGCTAGCCCGACTGTTACCTATAAGAAACCGAGAAAGACAATTGGCCAGTCCTCAAGACAAAAGTTGGGAAAAATATTCTCGACTGACCATTTTTGTTGACGTTCATGTAAATACTGTGTCCGTAACTTAAACGAAGTTCATGCACTTCCGTCATTTCCTGTTCCTTAATACTATATACAAAGGTTTAAAGGTAATTCAAACACACAACAATGTCATGCATATAAAAACGGAGCTAATGCCTTGTTGCTATCACGTGCCCCACGGTGATAAAGACAAACTACATGCATTATGTGGTCTTTAAGGAACAGTTTTAACTTCCTCCCTTGTTTCTTTATCCTTTTCTATGTGATCGATAAAAAAGTACGTGAGTCTTGCTATTTTGTGATGTCTCCAGACTGGTTCCATAACTAACAGCTTTAGTCACTGACTTTAAACGATGACACACAGTAAACTCCACTTGTGCTTCCATACCAGCCATATAGGGCATGTTTCAACTGCATAAACTTTACCAATTTGCTCTTCTTAAACACGAGAACCCAACTTTGTGACAATCATGACCCGCAGACTTTGGTCGAACGATGTACAAGCACAAAGACCTTCCTGTGTAAAACAATGAAAGGTTTTTTTAATACAAAGTTTACACGTCCAAGTTGAAAATAACTTTCATCGCAAGTAGTGTAAAAAGCTGAAGGTTCGAATGTTGGTACTTCGCCAGAGTTTTTTCTTACAAAATTTTAAGTCTCCTTACAACTTTCATTAAATACACGAAAAAATTAATACTTGAATCTGATTAGTCAAGAGTGGTGCAATTACTTTGTAATTCAGTGCAAAAATGTGTAATTCCGTGCAGAAATTTGTAATTTCGTGTAAGTACAATCTCAAAGCTAAAAAGCCGATCAAAATGCAGAACTTTTATGAAAACGATACAGGCATGAATTGTTCGTACAAGTATGAATTGTCAAGTTGTAACTGTCACGTTTTGCTTTTTCACCGACATTCATTTTATATTTTCAGTATATGATTAACCTATGTAATCGAACCTTTTGCTCGACGGGCTCACGTATTTTCGATTCTTTTTAAAAATACACTATATAGGTTCGATTACATCAACTAATCTAAAACATGAGATGTTTAAGTTATCAAAGCATTCTGTCAACTTAAAGACAGACGCATTTCAATACTTCTTTTAAAATTCAAATAGTAGTTCAGTGCTTACTCGTCCAACATCCGAGTGATGGTGAACGGAATTAGATGATACTCGGACAGGAGATTAAAAAGAATATAATACCAAGATCTGTGATTATTTCATTAAATTTTATTGAGATTTAAGGGAAAAAAAATTGATAGTACAAATAAAAGTATCCGCTTGTAACGGGAGCTTGGGCTACCGAAGAAAATAGCGAAGAAAATAGAAAAACACCGGAATATTTCTTCACGACGGAGGTCAATTTTTTGAGAGTAGACTGGATCGAGAACGGCGTTTTTGGCGCCATTTTCTAACTTACGCAGCGCGCGCGCTACCAGGACGGACGTACGCAGGGTAAAAAAGCGCGAAAACCAACTTTGAAGATTTCAATTGTAAACAAAATAATTGTAAAATTGGCTACACGTACGGCAAGAACCAGGAGCAAAAGTCAGTGTTAAAGTAATTGTAAGTATTAATTATTTACTTAAAAAGATTTATTGAACATTTGTTCGGTGGTTGAAGCCATAACTTTAATGAAAAAACTTCGCACTGAATTCTGACAGACCAACACGGAGGCAAAAAGCGGATTGAAGGCCTCCGTGATGATCACCACGACCGCATGATGTATTCAGGTACGGGACATCTGCTGACAATTTAGTTCCGGTTGCATGGCCTCCGTGACAGCAAGAACGCCCGGTGCTTAAGCTCTCTAATAACTATTGAAGACGAGGGTCAGTAAGTAAAAAACACGATTTAAGCAACTCATTGGCTGTAATTTTGATCCAGCAATACCATAAGTAGTATTTGGATCGCCAGCCTTTAATCAAAGCAACGAGAATTACTGATACCGCCCACACATTTAATAGAAAACTTCCTTTCTGAACTATCATTTTGCCAAAAAATGTAAAGCAGGAGAATTCGTAGTTCTCTCCATTTGAATTGTAGATAGGCAGAACTAACAATTCTGCAACTGAATATATGCTATGCATTTTAAGAATAGCTTGACAAGCCCATTTTAGAAACTGATAATATTTAGTACAAGTACGCGTTCGCTGTCTAAGCATGTAAAACAAAACTAACCTTAGGTACGTTTGGTCTCATCCCGTAGTATTCTAAGAACACGGATTCTTGTGCTCTTCGCAAGGCTTTGTCTATGAACGTCAAACCGAACTGTTTTTTCATAGAAGCAATCTTAGTTTTAACCGCTTGAGCAGTAAGGGCTGGGCCTTTCAAGTCGTTGAATCTTAAGACTACCTTAGGATTTGTGCTGTATGGGATAAGAGCAATATGAGCCCATTCTTCACCTATGTCGAACTGGTCAACGACAGACTGCAAAAATGTTAACATTTTCCTCCAGTCTCGTCGACTGATGCTTCCGGAGGAATCAACCAAAAATGCGATGTCAACTTTGACTTTGCACTCGGAGACTGCAAACAAAAAACTCGTGCTGGTGAAATTATCTAACTAAATATTACAAAAAATAGGTAATACGGACCATGGCATCTCATGGTCATGAAAGGCTGTTTGTCACAATAAGTAGTTGTTTTACGTGACATGCATATAACGCCAGCTTAGTTGCGCAAAAGCTGTTACATGAGACAAATTACAACAGCTATTGCAGCATAAACAACTAAAAACAACAACTTAAGTCTTTGCGAGAAAAGTCGCTAAAATCGTCGTAGGTAAAATCTAGTTCTATTTTGCAGGAGCAAATGAGCCGTGTAGCGGCGCCATTGCAACTTGTCTCGCTATAACGCTGTGAAACCAATTTCCTGAAAAAATACGACGTATAAAGTAAGTTCAAAGAAGAACATGTTTGATAGTCGCAACGCTTCACATTGTTAAAAAGTAAACATCCTATTTCCGGTAACTGATTAAATGATTAGCTTATTACAGTACTAATACTAGTGAAATATTTTTGTCATTTTCTTTTTTGTTCACAGATATCCTTTGTCAGACAATCCAAATAATGATATAGTTTTGACGTAAAAACTTATGTAGAAGTTAGGACCTTAACAGAAGAAATCTATTTTAGTCGGGATAGTGTTATCCTAATAACACTAACACTAATAATAACTTTATTTAGATGTCAATTTTATTTAGTTGGCCAAAGGCCCGCTGATTGGGAATACCATTTTTACCACTCTAAGGTGGACGGGGACCTTTAACACACATAAGTCTCCGAGGGCCAACGGTTTAATGTCCTTGATGAGAAATTCTAACCATTTGCAGATGTTAGAGCAAAGAGAAGCACCTCCTCCTCAACTATTTTAAGAACCCGATTGTTGGTCCAGACAGAAAGCGAACCCAAGCCTCCCGCACGATAGACAGGCATCTTAACTTTTAGGCTAACCAGATAGCGGTTATTATACTCATTATCAGAAAAGAGGACGTCGATTGTGAAACGGAAAAAGTAAAAACCTGACCGCACAGTAGACACTAAAGTTTCTTATTTGTTTATGACTGCATTTTAATAAATAAACTTTATTTTATTTAATGCATGAAACATTCCTCTAAGGACAGTTGCATTTTCCAAAAACTTAACATATGATTGAACACAGCCAATCGTTAATAGTAACATTTGTCCAATTGATATTCAAATACTTCACAAATTGGGGCGGACATGGTTAGGGCAATTGGTATGACCTCTGCCTTCCATCTTTAAGTCCCCGGCCGGTTCGATTTCCGCACTGCCGATAACTTAATCTTTATGTGATGGACCTTCTTTTCCGCCTAAGATAACACAGATTTCAATCCTTCCGAAGTAAATAAATGAGTACCAGCATCTGCTAAGAGCAAACCTTCGATGGTTAGTTTCCCACATACAAGGGGAGTTAAAGACTCTCATAAACAAAACACTGCAGAACCCGGAGATAAGTGCTTGCTCCACGGGCCACTTGGCTCGTAAAGGATTTAGTTATGTCAAAAAGGATAAGAGATTCTTCCCTGAGTAATATTATCATGCATAAAGTAAGAGAAGACGAGAAGAAAAACAATTTTATACTGAGCTCAAATAAACGGAAGTGCCTACCACATGGACCGGTATACGCAGCCCTTATTGGTTTGCCTTGAGTACATGCATGTTGTCTCATGTGACAAAGTGAATCGTATTGTTTTCCATCGGTTGCACAAACAGGACTTGGAATTTTTGGACAATCCTTTGGACACTGACACACGGCCGTATCGTTTACTACTTCACACCCGGTGCTATACGGTACCCTGCAGGGGTTCTTGGCACATGGGTCTAGAAATGTAAATTATGTTTAGTTGTAAAATATATTTGCTGCTTTTCAAGTAAGACAAGGATGTCAAAACCATGAAGAATTGATTTAGTAAGTTGATGTCTTGTTCATCTAGATATTGTTGTATATCATTACATATCATTTCATATATAGGGGATATTACACGGTGGCGCGAACATATGAAGTTTATCTTCGAATGGAAAAAATATTTCACGAGTAAGCACAGCGAACGAGTGAAATCTTTTTTCCAAGAGAAGATAAATTTGATATGTTCAAGCGTTAAAAGTTGGCGTGACATGTTACACGAGCCAACTTTCTCAAAATTCGTCATATTGTGTTAAATGTCTTTGAAACCATTTAAAAAATTCGCAACGCGTTGCGAAACAAAACATTGCGCTAAGAGTCGGCTCCGGTACCATGTTACACGACAGCCAACTTTTAACGCAACATCGTTGCGTGAAACGTCGCGTTAAAAGTTGGATCGTGTAAGACCACCTTATGAAATGATGCTCGTCACTTTGTCTAGGTAAAAACACAAGTTTTCACTTTAAACGTGGCGTATCAAAATATGAGGTCCTACAAACCCCCTATAACTCCCTTACTTTTTGCCTGGCTCCCGAATCAAAGGTGATCATTTGAGATATTGTTATTTATTACATAGATATGAGTGTTTTACTGTAAAATACGCCACTCGTAGATTTCATATGAAACTACATCCGGGTTACGGGTGACATATTTTCCATATCCTCACTAGTGAAGATATCGCTGACGTCATATTCCTTTGTTTTTTCCTTTGTTTTTTGTCTATTTTTTTTTTCGAAACACTCGTATCTATGTAATAAAAAGAAAATTACACGTTGGCTTGAACATATGAAGTTGATCTTCTGCTGGAAAAAAGATTTCACTCGTTCCCTGCGCTTAATTACTCGTGAAATGTTTTGTCACTCGAAGATAAACTTCATATGTTTGCGGCCACTGTGTAATATCGTCTTATTTCTTTCCTACGTTCATAACCATACTCTCACTTTTTAACTTGTTCAATGAAAAAGAAATAAAAGAAAATGAAAGACATGCATTTTCATCAGGGAAAACATGGTTAGCGAAATTGTAATTTTTGCTATTGCAGGCATTTTAAATGAAGAATTGTCAAGTAGGAAAATATACGGTTCGTCTAACTAACATAAACACACCTTTATTAAAGGTTAAATATAACTTTAAACAAAACCCTGAATTTAGTTTTTCAGAGTCTCATCTCAGATATTTTAATAACAAACCATGAAATATTTTTTGTAATTCTAACACTCATTTGTCATTCACTGATACATGTGTACCAGCACAAATAAATACACTCTTTTTTTAATAAGAATCTTTTTTATAAGAATATGAGGCTGAAAGTCGCCAAAAACTTAAGACATGTTAAGAACATGCTGAGGCTGATAAAAGGTGAAGAACATTTATTTATGATGATAAATTTTACAGCACATGATTTCTTTACTAAATCACAGTTCTCACAGGTATATTTCTATTACACGAACAAAACAACTTACTGCATTTCCCGTCGTACTCTTTCCTTATCATTTTGTTGTTCTGACAGCTGTAACGCCTCAATACGCATTCGTTATCATAGGTTCTGTCATCCGAACCACAAACCGGTTGACGTATCTCTGGGCAAACCTCTGGACATACGCATTTTGCTACGCCTGCGACCGCTTTACAGCTGGAATACGGTGGATTGTTCTGGCAGCTGTAGTTAAAGCAAGGATCTTGGAAAAGTTTAAAAAAATATATAAGTTAACGTCTACGTCGAATTAGTTGAAACATCTAGACTAAAACATTTTGATAAACTTCAGGTATTTTAAATACCATATGTGTCCAGACCTGAAATACGTAGATCTGCAGGGATTCTGACAGGTTTCGGCAAAAAATAGGCAATTGTGTGAAACCGCACAATATCAGAATCCCTGGATCTGTAAAGTGATAAATACTACAATACCAAGATTACTCTCAAGCAATATAATGGTAAATGAATAACGAAATGATAATTAAGTTCACAAATATTTAAAATCAAGTGGTGCATTTGTAGATTTTCTTCAGCCGCAAACACCACAATTCATTGAAACTGAAAAGTGATGAAAAATCTTTTCGAATTTGGAAACTAAGCTTGGTTCAAGATTCAATTCACTTACCACGGGTCGGTACTGGAGTTGGTAGCGCTGTAGTTTTTGGCTTTGCAACTAAAAGGAAAGAAAAAAATATTCCTTCTCAGTGTATATGAAATATTCCAACTTTGATGTGATCGGACTTTTTAATACAAAAAGTTTTGAAACTTCATTAATCAAAATTAATATATAAAGCGTCCGGATCTTACTTTACTTGTTTAAGTTGTATACATTACATTTACATAACAATAAGGAAACGTTTCAATACAATACCATAGAATATAATATACTTTACTTAGAGAGGGTAAAACAAAAAAAAAAAGATTAACAACGCAGAGGAGTTTTCTAACACATAACCATCAACACATTCTTTATAATTGGAAAACGAAGATCAATGTAATATCAGCTACAATAAAGTAGACGGCACAAAAAGCAGCAAAGCTCTTCAAGATGTGAAGCAGAATTGAGTTTGTTTTTAAAAGGTTCTCTCAGTTTATTCTTAAAAGAAGTAGCAACTGAAGCTAGAGTGGTGGGCGTGTTTAGAGACGTTCTTGCTAGTAGTTTAATCTACGAGGGTAGCGCACTGAATAGAACAGCTGCAAAATATGAGAACATGCTTTTGCTAGAGTTCGCTTAGGCACAGGGACAACCAAATTATCTGAGGCTACATTCCTAGTTATACTTGCTTTATTACAAAGTGAAGAACATTTCTTCTTTAGACACAGGAGGGCTTTAGGATTCACAAGAATATTAAAGAGTAACTGTAGTTCTCTGAACTTAATAATGCCACACACAGGGATCAAATGAAATTTAGAAAATAACACGACCGAGAGTAAAGTAGTCAGGCTGGGGTATTATTCGGGCAGCGCGTTTCTGTGCACGAAGAAGGCACCGGAGAGGTGTTTGAGAACAAGTGATCCAAGCACCAGAACAGTATACAAGCAGGCTATGGATACATGCATTCAAATATTGCAAGGAGCCCTCATGAGCAAGATGCGATTTTATTCTGCGAAGCAAGCAGATCCGGTAGTCTAGTTTCTTACAGAGACTCTCAATTTGCCCTTCCCAAAAAGGGGTGTGGTCAAAAAGTTACACCGTGTATTTTAGCTTCCCTCATTTGTTCCACCACACTATCATTGCCTGCAATTTTGAAAGACTGGGTTGGAAAAAACTCTAAGTTTTTGTGGAAAGGAAAATTAACATAGATTACTTTCACAGTTCAACAATGGCATTTAGAGCCATACAATTTGTATTAGTCACAGGCCGAGACTTCAACCGCAAGTAGATTTTAAGTTGGGTTTAACGAGTTGAACGGAAGAAGCATAAGTAAGAATCGCTGGCAAATATTGTAAGATTAGAGGACAGAAAAAGGGAAGGAGAGAATCGTTTATAAATAACAGAAAGAACAAGGGCCCGAGTATACTTCCCTCAGGGTCGGACAGAGCATCCTTAAAAGTTGTTTTCTTTGAGCGAATTGTAACAATTGTTTTATCATCACAGTTATGTCCTCTATAGTTGTCGAGAACATGTTCTTTATTTATATTACAGAGGTTCTCTTCATAAAATATTGAACTCGGGACTTACAGCGTCAAGCGATTTGTAATATCACCCTCTCTTGGATTTTCTACGTAGAAAAAAGTCTTTAAATTGCCCCATCTTTAAAGTTTGATAGTTTCATAAATTAAACTACTCTCTTTATCTACGTATATCTCAAGTAACAAAGAGCTTCAAAGGCAAATCAAGCATGAGTTCCTGCATGATTGACCTACCGATGCATAGTTGTTTCGTGATATTTTCTGCAACGTTTTCTAAATCTTTAAAAGTTTTGGCAATGATAAAGTCCCTTTCAGACGAAGCAACAAAGCGTAGTTCCCTTTCATTCACATTATTAGTGATACCAAGAACGTAGATGTGTACTCCTTTTGCCTTCAGATTTTCAGCTACAAAATCTGGCTGTTGATATGGATCACGATCTTTCGTCTGTTGTCCGTCCGTTATCACCAAGGCCACCTTGTTTAAAGATACATGTATTGTTAATATTCAAACTAATTTCCTACTGATATCTAGCTATATATGGCTATTGATACAGTGTGTTTCTTAAGGACGGTACACCGGTAAATTGTACCGACGTTCTCCGACGGCTGTACCGGTTTTCCCGAACTCGAAAGTACAAAATAATTCTGGTGATGTCCCCAGACCTCTCTAGATGATGTACCTGCTTTTCCACTTAGTGTACCCCACTTCCCAAGCCTTAGGAAACACACTGTGATATTTATTTGATATCATAAATGTTACAACCACTGAGATCATTCACAAGGAAGCTTTAATTAATTATAAACATTTTAGCAAATTACAGCGGCCTTAGACTTATTTTCCAAAGTAAATTGAAGTAGTTGTTAACTATTTATCGATTGTAGTCTAGTTCGTTTGAAATTTATTTTGTTACCAACTGAAGATAAACAGTACCATAGACTAATTTTACTTGCCCGTGGTATATTCAAATTATCCGGTCGCATTCCTTTTTCTACATTAAAGACATTCTTGTCAGCCTCGGACAATGCTCTGTCAATATAGGTGAATCCCCTCTGGTGCTTTATTTCCTTAATGAGATTCTCGATATTACTGGGGGTTTGCTGGATGTTGAAGTCGAAGTCAGTTATTGCTCTTGTACTGTACGATACAACGGCAATTCGAGTCTCAGACGGAGAAATATCAAAACCAAGAGCCATTTTTTTCAAGAAACTTTTCACTAGTGCCCAATTCTTTCCGCTGATGCTTCCAGACGAATCAACGATAAATGCCAAATCTGCAGTTGCTTTGCAGCCAAATGGAAGAGTCGGTCCTTCAGTTGGTGAAGTAGGAACCGAAGTAGTTGTACTTGCTGCTTGTTAAAGAGAAAAGAACCATAATTATTTTAGAGTATTTGTATTGTACTTGTCAGTACAAAAGTACTAAAGATTTGCACATCGTATGGGTATAAGGCACGAGACCAGTTTCTCAACTGTTACAAATAACGTTAGTTTCTGCAAACTCCAATTTTCCGAGAGTTTTGTAATTTTAGCAATTTTTTCTTCC
>JAOBAY020089267.1:0-10228 GCA_025331085.2 Zoanthus sociatus
CCATTATTGATATCATTACCATCATCATTATCACCATCACCACCATCATCTCGCCATCATTATCACCATCACCATTACTTCACCAGTATTGATATCATTACCATCATCACTATCGTCACTATTATTATCTTTTATTTGTCATTACTACTTGATTATCATTATTACGATTTCTATCTTAGCTTATCCGTTATTAAGCCAGTGATCTGTTATAGCCTTGAAATTCGTCTGATACTAAAAATTAAACCGTTATTATCGCGACTTCATCACTATAGCTAGCTATCATTTTTCGAAACCCGCTTCATCCCTATATATAACATATCATATCATACCTTATGCTTAGCAGTCCAGTGAAAATAATCTACACAGATAATAATAAATAATATTTGTAGTTTGTAACTTTTTTTAAATTTAAAGCTATCTCTTTTTAAAAGATGAACAACTGAAACAATGTTCTTGGGAATTGAAACAAATAGAAGCATGCACACGAAAGCCGGACGGTGCAGCGTTAAAACTTTTGAAATTGCTGAAAAAAATAACTGTCATTCAAATATATTTTTGTTTTTTCACATTCAGTTCCAAATTTGGTAAATGATATACGCTTTTTGTTTAAGGAAACTAAGAATTCATTTTAACAAAATTTGGAGGTCTATACAGCGTTATTTGGGTATTTATCAAGTAATACCAATAGGAAATTGTCGATCCTTTGCTCATTTCTACCACCTCGCCATTGACACCACATTCTAAAGTCAAGGAAAGCTTGCAAATCGCATTTGCGAATTCCTTTTCTTGATTTTACTCCAAGTTTAAGATCGTTCCATCTTGATTCTATTTCTTGTGTGTGTATCCCCGTTTCATGGTCAACAAAATTATCTGCATGCACAACGACTTTATGGCTGACAACGTTTGGAACATGGGTAGCAAGGTCACGATAAGCTCCCCAGTCATCTGTGTGCACTTCTGTGCCTGGCAAAAGGCAGCGCTGGATAATAGGCAAAAGTGTTCTCCTGTCTCTATGTGGCACCACTTGGAAATACCCCTTGTTTGGGCGAGTTTCCGTCGTAACGATTCCCAATACCCATACCTTTTCGTCCGGTCTTCTCCCTCTGTTGTACTTTATGAAAGAATTATACAAAGTATATAGGAGATCGAAATATTCACAATTTGGATTTTAAAAATTAAATAATGATAGTATTACGGTACATGATAAATAGAGAACTTTAGTTATTAAAATAAGTTACATACTTGTATTAACTTCTATTTATTAATTCATACTCCTTCCATTGGAACAAACTTTAAAACTAATACGAATGTTACAAAACAAAAAAAGATAAGATAACATTCTGTTCAATGTAATGTGCATCCAACTCCGCAAAGCTATGCAAGGAAAATACCAACGTATAACGCCCTAATATTAAAATTGCTCAAAAGCTTTCAACAAAGTGCCAGACTTCTGAATCCGTAAAACTGAAATCAGGTGATACAACTTTTCACTCAGCTTTAGAGGGCCTGAGAGCAATCTTTTGAATTTGTATTTTTAGAGTTGAAAACTGTTAAATCACTGAATAACTGAATAAGTCAAATTCAATACGAAATATTCGACATCGTTCTTAAAAAATTATCAACCAATAAAGAATTAAAAAAGAAATGCAGTTCAATGGACTGTAAAAAATATTTTAACAAGTTTTGGAAACAGATGCATGCAAACTACATTTTCATTCAACACTGCACAGAAAACTAAAAATTCGCAATGAAACGACTGAAATTGGAACTTATTGGCGTCCTAAAATATGGTACCGTCCATGGCTGCACGTTAAAGGTAAAAAAAAAATTATTAAAAGACATTTGGGTATTATATTAGCAAATTAACAGTAAATCTCAGAAATTAAATATGTTTCTGCAAGTTACGTACCATCATCATTAATACTTCAAACTAGCTTGTTGTAAGCTGCTGAGCATTTGCAGAAACACTTATGTTCAATTGGAGAATTAATAAAAGTTAAAACGAGCAGCCTTCCATTTTTAATGTTATTTATTATTTCGGCTGTCATCCGACGGCAATCTTCAGATAAATAACATCAAAAATGGAATGGCTTTTCGTTATAACTTTAATTCTACAATTGTATGTTTTAACCATTTTTCTGAGATTATAACGCGCAGACTAAACCTGAAACGACTGAAAATGAAATATTGCTGCAAACCAATATACTAAGGCAATAGGTCTATATTCAACTGAACTTTGGAGGATATAAATATAGAAATGATTAGCCTATACTATTTACCTTTGCTTTGTGATTAAATTTGCTTTCGTCAATTTTAACAATGTTTCCAGGACCACCAAACGGAATGAAAGGACGCCTTTCTAGATCCCAGGAACATATATCTTCTAATATACGAAAAACCTTTGAGACGGTGTTTTTCGTCATCCTTAGATGAATCGCAGTATTCGCCCTGGTAGTTTCAGCAACAAAGAAATATATACACAACAACAAATCACCCAACGAGGTTTTTGGGAATTCTTGAAAAAAGGTGCCGGTTCTAAGTCCTTTTTTTTGTCTACATCCACGGCATCTCCTATAGGAGATAATGAAAGAAACTGTTAGTTACTCACTATAGGCAAATAAATGTGCTGTAATGCGAACAAATGCTAACTTATAACTTATACCATAAAAATCCATCGATATGATCTTCATTTCTTTCCTTCATCTCCATGTTTTGCTCGCATGTTGCGCAGCGAAGCGGGTGTGGTAACAACGATCGCCCTTGCAACCAATTGATTAAACCCAATCTGGGCCCTTGAGCAAGGTCTGAAAAGTAACGAATGTCCATTTTTGTTAATCCAGTGCGTGAAAGTGTTCAAGAAAAGTTTTAATTTTTAAGCATGGGAAAATAACAAGCACAATATATTTATATTCAACAAGAAAATTCTATTCTTATACTTGTTATTCTCCTTAACAATGAAAATGTTCCCAAGAGGATTAACTTAAGCCCAGGTGCGCACTAAAATTATTCAAACCGGAACTTATGTGACTGGCTAAGTTCTTCAGTTGAGTCTTGATAATCTTTGCGTTCAATCTAAAATTACAAAATTATTTCTGTCAAAAACTATATTTCATTATTACTTATTGTACACATCTTATCAACTTTTCAGGGTTTAGAAAGGTGAGGCCACTTAAAAAAAATTTCCAGGTTTATCATCAAAATTTTTTCAAAATTCAGTGAGGGAGGGCACTTTTTTTCTTTTTTCTTTTTTTTTTAGGGTTAATGCTTTTGCGGACTGCTGGGTTAGTTCGGGATCGAATAAATCTGCACCACCAATTAATTGCAAAACTAAGTTGGACAAATAAACATTTCTAAGGTGGAGTTTGAATGGTTAAACGAGTGTGAAACATATGCATAGAAAAGGGAATCAAGTGTCGTAATATGCTGCCGGCCGAATGGTTTGTCACTCTATTTAAAATTGTTATGCAACATGGAAAATGGTTCTCCACTTTTTCGTCATATACTTTTTTATTAAAAAAATTAAAAAAAAAGAGTCAATGCGCTGGCAAAAATCCGTGCGCGCGCTGATGATAAACCGGGATTTTTTTAAAAGTGGCCTTAACTCCAACTTAAAAATTAAAAGCTGTTTTGCCACGAAAGCTGATTTTCTTGAAAGATTAATATCCTAAAATGTAAGCATGAATAAAAAGAGTTCTCTTATAATTTTATAACATATGATAATTTTTAAACTGACTAAAAGATGTATTGTCGTGTTTGGTACCACATGGAGCGACGTCGTTTGAATCCTTGCAATTAGATCTGTGGTTTTGTTATTTACTTAATTATTTTTATTGAATTATTATTCCCCTTGCCAAAGACGTTTCACATTGCCCAATTTAATCTTAATAA
This sequence comes from Zoanthus sociatus, assembly GCA_025331085.2. Taxonomy (NCBI): domain Eukaryota; kingdom Metazoa; phylum Cnidaria; class Anthozoa; order Zoantharia; family Zoanthidae; genus Zoanthus; species Zoanthus sociatus. Next base: position 3,889 of record JAOBAY020089267.1, read on the forward strand.
ATGTGCTTTCGGTAATGAATAACAACTCCGTAACTTATTAGCCGGCTTCTCAAAAAGAAGGCGAGTTGTTATGAGCATTGTGATTGAGACACGAGTCGGCAACTTTCTGGAATTTAGCCGGCGTTAAATATTCGCAGTTAGCAGTGACCATACGTCCGGCAGAAGGATATGTTTTTCAAATTACTAAATGTCCGGCTATCCGTATTTCTCAAATATATCTCCTTAAAACATATCCAAATTCAAATAAAAATGTTTAGAATATATCTAGATGCCTCAAGCGCTTGCACACTGGCGAAAATTGAATGTTTCGCTTGAATGTTTCGCATATGATGCACAGAGCCAACGTAAAACACAAAAGTAGAAATTTTGCCTCGTATGGAAGCGCTTCAGGCATCTAAACAGACTCTAAACATTTGCAATTGAAAAAGGGTATGTTTTAGAAAATATATTTAGGAAAAAAAGAATGCCAGACTTTAAGTAATTTGAAGACCATGTCCGGCTGCCGGAAGTATAGTCCCTGCGTTAAATATTACTAAATGTGCATCTTTAATATTTTTAAAAAAAAATAAATAAAACGTTTTTTGAAAGTCTGGAACTCCTAACCTCTTACGTTTAAAAGAAAAAAAAAATTAAAACTAGAACTTTAAGATCAAACCGTCTGAATTTGAAATAATGCACGTCCTCCAATCGTTAGTTGCCTGCAACCAACCGTGAATTTTAAAATGTAAAAAAAAAACTATTCTAAAAATCTATGGCTCCAACAGCCACTACCTTGCTCGTAGCGACAACTCGTAACAAAATAATGTTTGTAACTTTTGATTCATTCATTTCAGAAAGCTATATTTTGTAAAAAAAATCTAAATTCACACCTCGTTTACTACATAGCTCTGTTGTATTCTCACAGTTAAGTGAAAACAATGGACAATACACGGATTGTGTAAGTGACGTAGGCTAAAATCGTCTTGTTTTAAAAAAATAACAAATCATGGCGATATTACTTTCAAAAAATACATCAACAAAGTTTTCATCTATTTAGAAAATCGCTAGTGCCTCAGTAAAAAGTTTTGAAGTTTTTTGTTTGGACGACTCTGCTCATTTGCCGGGCTACGTGAGGTTACGCCACTCTAAATTACGCAGACACTTATCAGTTAACCGGAAGCCTTTTAACCTTAGCAGTCCTGTCATTGTTCGTCCAGCATTGACTAGTAAAATTTATCTTTGACTTTTTTTAAAAAAACTAAGTCATGGATAAGGAAGAAATAATGTTTAACTGCAAGTTAACCTTTTCAACGATTTTACAATGTGAAGTTTGGTAAGAATTCTTGCTTGAGTTTCAGTCTACAAAGGAATTTTGTAAGAATGGCTATTTATCGGTATTTTTGAAGCCAGGAAGCATTTCTTTACGTCTTTCACAAATATTTTTTATTAACCAGCTCCTTATGTTTTTAGTCTTGGACTTATGAAAAAACCCACGACTTTGCAGTGCGGCCATTCAGGCTGCAAGTCGTGCATGAGGGAGTGCATCAGAGTAAGGAAAAGCTGTCCAGTTTGTAGAGATGATAGCGAAGAGCGAGAACTTAGAGATAATGTTGTGATTTCGGCAATGGTTGCTGCAGTTACAGCTATTTGCATGGCAGTGGGATGCAAATGGAAAGGCCAAATGAAGGACGCAGAGAGGCACCAAATGGAGTGCGAATTTGTCGACCATTATTGCCAAAACAGTGGTTGCCAGTTCGTAGGCTCAATCGCTTCCCTTAGGGCGCATAGATCAGTGTGCCAACACCGGAATTTCCCCTGCAGCCACTGCAATGTGGAGATAACTGCTATGAGGGAACGAGAACATGTTCAAATTGAATGTACAGAGATCCATAAGCCATGTGTTCTGGGTTGCGGAGAACGTGTCTCACGGTAATTAGTTAATTAAGTAAGAACAGTAATTCGTAGGGAAAAAAAATCACTTTGAAAAGCTACACGTTTTTTACTAGAACTATAAATTGTGCGAATCTTGGTTATCGTATAGCACGAGAAGTTGCATGTTGACAGTTTTAGTCTAGCTACGATTCTCTGTTGAAACCGCTCAATTAAAAAATTTTTATTTTACAAAATAGAAAAAGCTAAATAAAGATTTAGAATGTGAGTTTCATCAATTCGGAACGAGCAGCAGAAACATGAAACCGACATACTATTGATTAACTCTGAAAAGAAACACAAACAGCTCAACTACAAGTGTCAGTTTACGCAAAAAAGATTTTTAAAAAAACACTGAAAAATAAAATGATAAAACATGCCCGTAGGCTGGTTTTGGCCTGGGAGGGTTGGCTTTTCACTTTATAAAAAAGACCTTCAATAAGAATAAGGAGCTAATTATATGATGTTTTCGTTGGCTAGCTTGTGTAATCTTCAGTGGTGCCTTCAAGCGCGAGAATTTGAATACCGCCTTACAATCGTGTCGTGATTCAGAGGCTTCTAATTATAAATTTATTGTATATTATTTCCTTTCCACAGTCGTAACATTTGCAGGACTAGTGTCATGTTTTAACAACTAAGGATTCAGTAATTTTTTATGCATGCGAGACATGTTTTAAGCGAGTCAAATTGTTTGTTAGTAGGCCACCGAGCACTCCTTTCCAGGCAGAAGGAAGGGGAAAAAAAGGGGGGATTCGGCCGAACCCCCCGAACCCCCCAGCCTACGGGCCTGTAAAAAATATGATTTTGTAAAAATTTGTTAGTTTTAAACTAAATACACCTGAATAATTCCAAGTATATTTATTCCTCTTTTTATCTTATCTTTACTTTAAGTATAACAATTTGGGACAAATAATGTTTTCTCTAGTATCTTTAGTACACGCTCTTTTTAGTAAGAACCAGTACATTTTGCAGAGGCTCATTGTTGTTAGTTTTTTGGCTGCTTCAGCCTCAATTTGTTCTTATTAAGTTTGTTCTTATTTCTGTGAGCGGTTTGAAGTGATGAGCAATCAAATCGAAAAGACGAGACGGCATTGATCAATAATGCTGATTGTTGAACGAGGAACTTTATATTTTACATGAATCACGTGTATCATTTGGGACACAATAGATAACAAATAAAGAAAGTTAATGGGAAACGTTGATTGTTACGTAAATTACAACTAGAAATATTTTCACTTTTTTCAGCCTTAGCCTGTGCTTGTTCTAAAATTGTTCTTAATTTTAGGCTAATCTGAGCCTCGTTGTCATTATGAAGTTGTTCTTATAAAGAAATACGTGTAATAAGATCGAAACAAACATCTTCTTTACGCCATAAGTATAAAAGACAATGTTTTAAAATTTGTTAATCTAATATTTCAGCCGAATGTCTGTACTCCATCAAACCAATTGTGCAGCACTAGGTGTAACTTGCACCATTCCAGGTTGCCAAAAAAAGATGAAAATGGAGGATCTAAGCCATCACACCGCTTCGTCTAGCCATGTAAAGGCCATGAAGTCACAATACACATCCCTTCTATTGGCCGTTAAGGAAAAGGTTCGTAAATTTTGAAAATTTCTAAAGTTATGATCAATAAACTTATCATTTCTATAGTAAAGCACCGGAAAATTTCTGCACGACAGGGGTCTATTTTCCTTGAGTAGGCTGTATCGAGAACGGTGTTTTAATAAATTTTGGGTACAAATTTTTGACTCAAGCAGCGCGCGTATTTAATACAACGACGGACGTACGCAGGGTACAGAGCAGAGGCGCGAAAAATAACTTTGAAGAGCCATCCATAATCAAGCTCTAAATTGTTAAAGTAATTGTAAGTAAATTATTTACTCCCAGAGTAAATTAATCATTTGTTCAATGCTTGATGCTATTTCTTTGATTTAAAAAAAAAATCACAGTTCTGATAGACCACCACGGAGGCAAAAAGCAGCTTGTAGGCCTTCCGTGACGATCACCACGACCGGATGACGTGTTCAGGTACGCGACATCTGCTGACGGTTTAGTTTCTGTTGGCCTCCGTGACAACTAAAGCGCCAGGTGCTTTTAAGCTCTCTCTTTATATCTCTTATGGAATTCATCGCAATCGTTCAGTCTATCATTACTTTTTTTAAAATGCAAGAGTTATCGTTATCAATATCAGTAATATCCTTATTATTACCACTTCTAGTAAAAAAAATTAATAATAATATTATTATTATTTATCGCATACTACTTATTTTATAATTACATGATTTATTCTATATACTTTTTATAAAAATATTTTATCATGATAATAGTTAAAGTCGGTTTAAAAACCATTGCACTAGAACCGCTTACGCTCAAGTCAATACTCTCACTAGCGTTGGATCAGACGATCTTGATCAGTCCAAAATGATAAAAATATTTTTGTTAATAAAACTTGCAATGACTTAATACAACGCAAGCAATAACATTTTGGGCCGTTAGTACAATATTTCGAATGACCATAACCAGGGTTTTTAAAACAATAAAATTCCGAAAATGATGCGTTGTGTTTCATAAATTATAACAGTTCTACCCATTATAAGTCAGAACAGCAAATTAGTCTTCCAGTAATAGTTATTTACAATTCTGGACAGACATGTTAGATTTGTCAACTTCATTAGTCCAGTAAAAGTACCAAAAATATAAAGACCAAATTCAAAAGAATTTAAACGTCGATCGTACTGCACACAATAATTTGTAATTGTCGTTTATTTTAAATAGAATACCAAGCCAGACAAAATAAGTATAAAAGAAATCAAAGGATTCAGCTTTCGCTGGAGAATTGAAGACTTTCCAACCGAGCTGAGCAGGATCTCAACTGAAAACCAGGCATCTGTTCTAGTGAGCTCGCAATATGTCGGTCCGGAAAAGAACAGATGGAGGGCCATGTTGGTGTGCAAGCCGCACTACAAGGTTTACATCCAACTCTATTCTGCTGTCAACCCAGTGACTTGTAAAATCAAGTAAGTTCGGCATAACGCCATTCTAATAAACTACGATTTGAAATCGTTGACGTGTTATTGAAGTGTTTTATAACTAAGCATGCAGTCCGCTAAAAAAGAAGGCGAATTAATTTTAAAAACTTTAATAAAACTTATTCGACAAAAACACTGGAGCAATAAGATCCAAATTTCTGAAAAATGACATAAAAGTATTAGTAAGTGTTTTACGTCAATGCTATTTCTATTACAATTTACTATTATTTGTTATAAAGTTGAACCATGAGCTTATGGGATCCTGGTTGAACTACATTTGTGCTAATGAATGTAATGGCTCAATTAAAAAAAATAATGAAGATTTAAATACTATTAAATCAATTAATTCTTATTATTAATACTTTTTGTACGATTATTTTTAATTTGTAAAGGTTTGCGATCATATCAGGAGAGAGGCCTGCGGCAGTTTACCCTCCCGTGTCGACTGGGAACGTTGTTCAGTTAAAGGAGGGAGAAGCCTATGGAAGAAAAATAAGGGAAATTGAAGATTATCTAGAGAACAGCTCTCTTACTCTAAAATTTCTAGTTATTTTGACTGAACTTACTGACGAATGATATTTTTGTTAAGTAATTCAAGATGTTAGTTATTTATGCTGGGTTGTGGCTGAAGAGAAATTTGTCAAGTAACTAAAAGTCCGAGTTCTTTTTCAGTTTGCATTTGCAATTGAATAAAAAATTACATAAATATCTAGATACGAAAAAGATATTTTGTCTTAAGCAACAACCCAGCTATAAATAAAGACTTGTCCGTTAATAGAAATTAAACAAAGTTTGTTAAAATTGTTTTTGTTAGGAGTGTATGTCGAGGGATTGGCAGTAAATATTTATAGTATTAATGTTTATATTTTTATTGGCTTGTGATGGTAATTCCATTTGTATAAGTGATTAAAACTCATCTTTTAAAATCACTTTTTCTTTAGTTGTACTTTTATTTTGTTTTATATATATTTTTAAGGTTTATCGTTATATCTATATTTGTAGTTAGGCTAATTTTATATTTAAGCGCTTAGCACTTAACCGTATAAGCGCAATATAAATTGTATTATTACTATTACTGTTACTGTTATTATTACTATTATTGTATGATTGACTAGTTGGAAATGTTGAGTAGTGTATAAGTGATTAGATGGAAATGTTGAGTAGTGTATAAGTGATTAGATGGAGATGTTGAGTAGTGTATGAGTAATTAGATGGAGATATCGAGTAGTGTGTGAATGATTAGATGGAGAGGTTGAGTAGTGTATGAGTACTGAATTAGATGGAGATGTTGAGTAGTGTATAACTATAAGTAATTAAATGGAGATGTTGAGTAGTGTATGAGTACTGAATTAGATGGAGATGTTGAGTAGTGTATAACTATAAGTAATTAAATGGAGATGTT
>JAOBAY020089277.1:0-10228 GCA_025331085.2 Zoanthus sociatus
TGCGGCTCGTGTTTTCTACATTTCCCTCGTGTTCTCAAATGCCCGTCGTGTTTTATAACAGTCTAATACACGGCTTATGCTTCTTTATTTGTTAAATAATGCTGAGGCTCAGATGTTGTTAAGAATATAATTTTGCATGTTTGAAAAAAAAACATTACTGATTACATGTTTTGAAATTGCACTCTAATACCATGTGGCAAAACCATACACCGATCAATTTTCTTTGAAGCTCTTCGATACCACAGTAATTCTAAAAACGGAAATTCCATGAAACCAATATTCCCAAAACTAAGAATATTCGTAAGAATATTTTCAGCCTAAAATCGGCAAGCTTCGGTCCGAGTGTATATACTAAACTAGATTGCCTGAAAACTATTCCCAAAACAGTGGCACATACAAGCTTTTTTTAATAAGAACAACTTTAATTTATAAGAACAACAAGACTCAGGTTGGCCAAAAATTAAGAACAATTTAAGAACAAGCTCAGGCTGAGGTTGAAAAAAAGTGAAAATATTTTTAATTGAAATTTTACTGAAGCTTCAAACCGTTCACAGAATAAGAACAAACTAAGAACAAATTGAGGCTGAAGCAGCCAAAAAATTGATAACAATGTGCCTCGGCAAAATTTACTGGTTCTTATAATAAAAAAGCCTTTACTTGTATAGTCAATATTTGAGATCAATTTTATTCGGGCTGAGGACTTGTCAAAGCCCTTCCGCTCTTTTTTTAGTGTTCCTTTTAACACGGAAGTATTTTTTTCAAAATATAAGAGATAAAACCCATCAGATGTTGTGGCTCAAGGGTCTTCACACTATCGTTCACATCGTCTGTCACTTGTAACAGCGAAAAGGATGAAACAAAAAATTGAGATGCTAAGAAAATTCACACAGAAATTGTACTATGGTAACGCACTGTTGCTGAGGAATGGGTGAATATCTAGCAGTTTTAAAAAAAAACAAAAAAACACTTTTCACACTGCACCAGTTTGCTGTTCATCTGTCAACACATGTCGAGCAGTGGCAAAGAGATTTCGACAAGGAAGATTTTTTAAAGCATAATACTTCTGGATCCAACTTTAAAAATGGATTCAAATCTGTAACTTAACTAAAAATAAAACAGTTTATTGGATAAGTCGTCTGGACGGAAAGTTTGTTCTTATATCTAGTGTTTGTGAATTGCGATCATAATGAATGTTATTCCTGTCGTTTATTCCAGTAATCAAAACTCTTCAACACCATTGTACTTTGACCTATGAACTTTAGAAACACTATCAGCTTTTACTGAGACGCTTGGGGAGTCCTTCGACGCTAAGAATGCTCGTCGCATTACAAATGCAGTCTCGCAAACTAATAAATTTATTACCGTGAGCTAGCATCCAACAACACAATTTAAGTATCTGTCAGTCAAAAGAAACACACATACACAAACAGAAAGAAAATGTAGCAACAGTTGTAAACAGATACGCTCTTCATAATGTACAAATTGAATTCAAAGACGTGAGTTGAACCAATCTGTTTATCATAGTTTCCAGAACAAACATAATCTTCGATTTCTTAATGAAGTGCTCACGCTGTCATATTGCGTGGGCTGACTATTTCAACACTGTTCATGTATCTATGAGCAAAACGCTGAAATTGTGGCTTTGCCAAGTGGAACGACTCTGCTACTCATAGTTGCGGGTACCAGTAATGAGAGATGTCAAAACATAAAAAAAAATCTGATGAGAACGCCAGCTAAAAAAGTATTTGGTGGGGTGGGCGCTGCGCATCAAATCGTCCGAACATAAGCTATCATCGGCGGAATTTTTTCAAGCCTCGCTTGGATGATACCAGAACTGACTGTTTGTGTCTTGGAATGCAATTATATCTACGCCTCATTTCATCTTTGATAAATTGTTGATCACGGATAAAACAATAGATGAACCCCGAAGAAACAACAGTCTCGTCTATTCTCCGTAAACACTCAACTGCAGCTATTTTTTAATTTTGTTTTGATTCGAACCATTACATCAAAGACAGATTAGGATGTTTGTCTATCTTTTACCAAAGGCTAAAGGCTATATATAAACATGTTATTGAATGCTTGTTTGCTATGTCATGTGCAGACAGAAAGAAGCGAAAAACTGGAGAGAACTATTGTCTCTTTCATTAGATATTTAGGCAGACCAATATGAAATATTTTACGATGTAAAATGAAAAAAAAAAAAGTTCCTAAACGAGGCAATTTTATTGTGAACCGATATGGCAACGAAACAAATTGATGAGGTTTTTCGTCGTCTGGAATCCACGCTACTTTTTGTTGTTAAATATTTATTTTTTTTTTCTAAAATGAAAAATCCACTCCAGACAGAGTTAAATGTGTTTTCACTGCTTTCATATCTCAAGGGGCTGTTTATCGCGTCTTCCAACAGAGAGCAAATATTTGAAAACAGTAAACATAAAGTGAAAGAGATACGTTTGTCGAAAATGAAATAAACAACTGCGAGATATCTAATGAGCAAAGGATATTGCTGCTAATCAACCCTTTCTGACTTATTAAAATTCCATCTCCATGCTTTCGATCCAGTAACCAATATACCACGAAAAGATAACAATCTGTCAAGTTTTAACATTTATCATGTCAGTAGCTTTACTTGTCAAAGTTTTCACGGCCCTAATGCATTGTCAATAACTTAATAATTGATATTTTACCATTGCTAGCTTTCCGACGTTTCCGTGCCATTTTAAAAAGTACTTAAGCAAATTAATGCACAATGATCCGGTCGAATCATAATTGTTGTCAGCAATGCCACTCTTGCAAAAATATTAAATAAAGAAGACTGAAGCTAAGTGATCCAAAATGGTTGCATTTAAGTTGGTAACTTAAAAATGCGTATGACGCGCAATCTATTTGTGGTAGTTGTTTTGAGAGTTGGATCTTCAAGAAAGTCGCATCATCCCCGAAAGAACGCTTCAAAAGATCAGAACCAGTTTCAGGAACAGTGATTCTAGCAGTGTAGTAAACGATATATTTGTCACGCAGCCCTTTCGCAACGGTTTGTGGACAAAAAGAAAAGATTTTATCTTTAAAAAGGCAAAAAAAATAGCAGCAAAACAACAGCTCTAGAAAACATCTTGGGTTTTTGTTAAATTCAACAACATTAGTATTTTCTGTGATGCAAATTCTCGAATTCAACTTTCCAGCTGATTTTTATATCATCACCAAAAATAGATCTTGCCAAATAAGGACTTAGCACCTTGAATGAGATAAATAAATTGCTATAGTCTAAAACGAATGCCGACATTTTTTGATTGGTCGAGAAAGTAATCGAATTGATTGTTTTGACTAACTGACATTTTGACAAGGTGAACGAACACGATTGGCTACTTGGTTGTACGTTGACCAATCACCTCAAAACGGAAAAAAATAGCTTTTATTGGGCATTGGAGCGAGAGAGAATAGTTGGCTGATTCTAATTCTTCTACTGTGAGCGTCGGCTTATGAGTGTATGACATACAAATTGTGAGAACCTGTCATCTTTTCATTTATTTGTTAAATTCCGACATTTTCACTCGCTTACCTGATATCAACACCGAACTGTACTGCACCCAGTAAAGATTAGAAATGGACTTACAATCATCCCTACCTTCATCTACAATCTTTCACGAACTTCAAACGGTTCATGACACAGGTTACTTTTATTCTCTGCCATCTTTAGAAGACGATTGGACCCAGGTAGGAGTACTTGCTATTTACTGTTTCTCATTGCTCAACACGCTGCTAAAAAACACATCGCTTGCACGACATGAAGAAGACGAATTTATTACTTAGATTAGTTGGAATTTTCCCTTCTTCTTTTTATCAAACTTTAATTGTCATTGCTTAAAATTACCCATGAACTGAAAGAATTGCCTAATCAGACTTGTCACTCGTTCTCGCTTTTCAGACTCGATTAGAAATGGATCGATATTTGTGCCCTGAACCAAACTCGCAAGAAAACATGGCCGAATCTAGTATTGGAAGTCCTGCACCTTGGAACGAATTTTTACTTCCATTCGACGACTCTGCTTTCCCATATGGAGACGACTGGGATATTAAACCCATCGATTTCAACTGTGCTTCATCTCTACCGAGTGTTCCAACCGTTTTACCAGAAACTCCAACTGAACCAAAACCATCCGTAGAACTTAGTGTAAAGCCGTTAAAGATTAAATTACCAATTACTACATCTGATGACACGTACAAACTACCCAAGACTATTTTCCTGCTAACACCGCCGAGTTCGCCAGAATCTCCTGCTCCAATACCTGCAGCTCTTGCAAGTCAACAGCGAGCTCCACGACCTGCAGCACGCGCGCCTCGCACAAAGGCAAACAGCCAGCCGCTCGCTCAAACAAATCGTGCTTCCAGCCCTAAAGACTCTCCTGAAAGCAAAAGACGTGTGCATAAATGCCATTTTAGCGGTTGTCGAAAAGTTTATACTAAAAGTTCACATCTCAAAGCGCATCAAAGGACACACACAGGGGAGAAACCGTATAAATGTTCATGGGAAGGTTGTAATTGGAGGTTCGCACGCTCGGATGAACTTACTCGCCACTATCGCAAACACACAGGAGCTAAACCTTTTAAATGCGTCCACTGTGATCGATGCTTTTCAAGGTCAGATCACTTGGCACTTCACATGAAAAGGCATTCTTAGGAATATACGGAATTTAACTAGAACTTAACGAAAATTGAATGTTCGCGTTGCAGATTTTTCATTCATCGAGAATTAGAATATTTTATCAATAATTTATTCCCTAAGCGGACCCCAGGTGCTAGCTCAAAAAGGCGCCGTAAACTTGTCATCAAATCACTACACGAGGTTTGGCGTGGGAAAGAAACCGAATTTTTTCTCGTTCAAGAGTCCAAGATGTGATTGTGTTTGTTCAAACAACAGAAATCCTGGGACTCTTTGCTGTGGCTTGTGGATCTGAAAAAAATTGGGGGAAACGAGACATATTGTTGTTGTAAAATTATAGTTAAGAGGAAGAAACAGTCGTTGTGTAGACTGGCCACAAGAAATTCCAAAAAAACTTGGGCATTAAAAATCTCCATATATGCATTCGTTAACAGATTTTATTCAAATGTCCTAAATCTTTATTATAATGAAATCAATCATTCGCTGAAAATGTGAAAACTCGTGGCGTTTATAAACATGGAGACAAATATTCTCTTAAAATAAGTTTAAATCCTAAAAGGAAAAGTCAAAATATGATGTAAATATATATTCTTTGACTTCATGTATTAAGAAAAAGACTAGAAAATGTATTAAAAATACAAATATATGTCATACATTCATGGTGTCATTTCTTTCAGTAGCGTACTTTAGAGGGAAAATTGTTATTGTTAAGAAGAGATGCAGATGTTCTCGAGTGCTTTTAGTAAGTCTTTGAATTTAAATCAGGTCTAGAAATTATGTTTGAGAAATGTCATTTATTTAGTTTGTTTAACTATAGTTACTTTAAATGTTGAGTTTATCTGTTATGGTTCTTTGAATTTCAGCTTGTATCTGAGACTTGGACGCAACGGTGTCGGTGTCGAGTTTCAAGTAGTGTTGTTGGCGAGTTTTAAGATTTTTTTGTCTGTTATTTGGTAATATTCTAGTATTGTTATGTTGTCCCAATTAAGCTGTTGGCCATTATTTCACACTGTATACTCGAAATGCTAAATGTGGGTATGCTTTAGTTTGCAAAGTGTACATAAGGTTTTACCACTCAGTTTGTATTTGCTCCCGCGCGCCTGTATCGATATCGTGTTCGTGTTTTCATTCATTCATTGGGTTCAGTGTGTGTTTACTCGCCTTACGATAACATAAGAGTTTCCGTGTTGTAAACTATTAGAAAGCGTTTGAATAACGGCGAAAAAAGCCATTACTTACAGGACTCCCGTAAATTGGTTTATTGTAGCCTTGTATTTGTAAATAGTATATTTTCTCTGGGTTTTAAATTTAAGGGTATAAATAGCGCGAGGAACTTTCCATATGGCATATGGCGTGCGCCACATGATAAATATGCTCAATCGTTGAAAAAAAAAGATGTCACTAATTCAGTCTTTCCATACTCTAGAATTGAAATTGTAATAATGTTTTCAAATGAAATCTTGTAGGACTTTGCCTTCGGTGGCTGATTTAGTAGTTGCAGATTTAAAGTACACGGTTTGTGACAAAAGGAATGAACAGAACAAGTGTCTGAAATGCACCTGGTAGAAACTATTAAACTTTAATTTAGAAAGACTTTTCTTGATCATTATTCATTTCGGCGACTGAAGTAAGATATATTTATATGGTTGTGATGCGAAAACAAGTTATAATGCTTTGCTTTTCTATTGGAAGTAAAAGGTTTGTTATAAAATCTACAGTACTCGGTAGCTCTTGCTTTCGGAATCGGAGTAATCCTGTCACTGTCTCGCAAATGGCCAAATGAACGCTTGCAAGAGTATCCGTTTATGTGACTGATGTTTAACAATGTAAGCATTTTATTTTATATATATATTTTGTTGTATTTTTTGTCGTTGCACTAAATCTTGAAAACAAAGAATGATTCCAAAGTGCTTTGTGTTATATGAATTTATTCTCTAATTTTGAAGCATTAAGCTAAGGAAGTGACATGAGATTTTGTTTTTCACTTTTTGTTATCATGCAGGGTAAAGTCAATATAACGAAAAGAATGTAAAAGGAAACCTCTGTTTGAGATTACTGCCATTCGTCAAATTATTCGAATGTTGTGAGTGGTGTTTTGCATTTTCTTTCTTGTTTATCGTCCTAGCGGAAGTTTTAGTTTGCATATTGATTAGATTTATCTCGCAGATTGTCGCCGAATATATGAATAACAATAGCTTTTTCATAGTCATTTGTTTGTCTGTATTATTCTTCAAACTGCATAGTTATAATTTTCTGCGCCATTCTTTGTTGAAATCTCTTTTGACTTAGTAAAACACCTATATAAAAGGCGTCGTTCTGCAGATGAATTAAAACAACATGTGTGAGAGGACCGAGGTAATCTGCGAGCCCGAGAAAGCAATATAATTTTTATAGATTTTCGAAATTCGGAAATTCATTGAATATAACTTGTTTGTAACTTTTTCCTAAGTTTTGCACCGTGATGGAAGTATGTGAATTAACGTTTCTAATTCTGATTGTGAATTTTTGTAGCTTCGTGTGAACGTGACCTAATTTGTCGACGATTCCTCTTACGGGAAATCTTTTTCCCACGCTGAACCACAGAGTCTAAAGAACTGCGAATTAATCTAAACACTAATTGTAGTGTCAATTGTTTAAGAGCTTATTAAACTTTATCCACCATAACACAGTTCATTGACCACCGGTAATATACTAATACACAATTTTAAAGCTTAAGAATTTTTATTGAAACTCTGCTACTGGTTTACTGTTTAAGGGCTTAAATGACTTATTCAAGGCTTTTGCAAATGGAACCATGGGAAATACATTACTTTTACTTTTATAATTGCAGCAAATTAACTCAAGTCATTGTCGGTAAACAAACAAAGCCAAATAACTAAGTCGCATATTTGCATTCACGCAGACATCTCGTAGTAAATAGCTTTATGCAATTATGGTATTTTAAGCTTGTCACGCTACAACGCGTAAAGGCAAAAGAATAGTTTTTGATAGCAAAATAATTAATGGTGTTTCGAACTAAAGTTATTTCATTAAGTTAGCGATTTCTCTGTCATAACTGATAGATTGAGATACCATCTTAAGTTTTTTTTGTTAATTTTGTGCATTTTACTTTTTCCAATTTGAGACATTTATTTTTGAAAACTTCCGGTTTGATATTGCCAATTTTATTGATATCATGCTGTTACTTTTTCATATAAATACAAAAAATCCCAGGGTGAATTTTTAATTGGATAATATTTAGAAAAAGAATTATGAAGCTATAGACTATACATATGTTTATGCACAACAGAACACTAAACTAGTGTATAATCAGGTAATCAAAACATTTTCCTAGGAATGGACCGTTTTTTAATTGGATGATTAATTCTAATTCACCTGCACTTGTAAATTATTATTTGCAGTCATTGTCAAAATGACCACATGTTGAGTAATTGGTAAACTATGATTTCTAACATAAAAATTAAAATACGTCACTGGAAGAGTCGATTAGCGAAAATGAAACAAACAAAAATCGGTTGTGATATCTATCAGACTATTTCAGTTTTACAACATTTTGTTTACATAGCCTCCTTTTAGAATTGAAGTTGTAGTTGTACACTTACTACACTGACACAGTAAAATGATAAGATGTGGCCTGGTACTCCTATTGAGTATTGGCTGTAAGCATAACGCAGTGAGAAGCCTAGCTTGGCTAATAGGCCATTCCAAAATTGTCAGGGAACTGGGGCAAGTTTCAAAGTTTAACCAATCGATAATCTGATATCACTAAAATGAAAGAAAACGTTGAGAGTTATCATTGACCAAGTTTGATGTTCTAGGGTAAACAGTGATCAGCTAGATAATGGACCTTGAAATATGGTTCCAAATCTCCATAAACATATCTTAAATGTTGAGACAGCGTCCCCAAAACCATATAAACTCTCAAAATGTTTTATCAGTATTGTGGTAACCGTAAAATGCCCTCATTCATTCACCATTTGCAAGAAGTTGAGATGTAATTTATGTATGCTTACCCATTTTTAGAGAATTAAATCACAGAAATGAAAAAATTTAAGACTTTATGTATGGTCTAGGGAGATGCTGTCTTAACACCATACATGTTTCTATGGATCTGGAGTGGCCTATAAATAAGTTATTCTTACAAACCAATGTGCATTTTTTCCAAACAAAAATAATTATTTCTGAAAAAATAGTTTAGTTCATAGGCGGCGGAGCAGGAGCCGCCCCTAAGCTAAAATTTATTTTTTAGCAAAGAAGGGTAGTTACAGCAACTTTCCCTGGCTAACCATGTTCACAGAGAGGCAAATAGGCAAGGTTTAATAAGTATGAGCAAGTATGCAAAGCTACCCAAAGGGAAGTTTGGAAAATTTGACTAGGGTTACGAGCCCCCCCCCCACGTTTCAAGACGCTCTGCAGCCACTGTAGTTAAATTTATTACAAGACTTAATACACTATTGCACAAAGCCAATTTTATGGTGCAGTTTTCTGATGCTTATCCCCTGGAGGGGTACTCACCTACATTTTGGATGGGGGTGTGCATGGCTGGACCTTCACAAACCTAACCCTGTTCTAACCTAGAATGACTTGATTTTGATAGCCTGTTCTGAACTAGCAAATTGCGATCCTTTTAAGTCAGGAAAAAGAAACTGCATCAGTAAGCAAATGAGTTTTAAACAAAGAATCAAGCCTGTGAATCACAGAAAAATTCATGCATGTACATCATGATCAGAACCCAGTCAAAACGATTCTCATTAGGGAAGAATTGTTGCATCCTGTACTGAACAAATTGTAAATAGTGCAAATTTTACATTCCTGCTCTAGACAAACATTGCCATGACTATACACCCTGTTTTAGACTTAGTGGTCTGAAAGCCATACCCTAAACAGCAGCACATACCTGTATAGTCAATATATGGGAGTACCCTAGGCTTGTATCAAAATTTGGTGATTTAGGAAGGTCAGTTTGGAGACTGTAACAACACATAGTACAAGAATATGGTGAGAAAGAGCTCAAACACCATGCTCAATATTTTGCATTGTTTCTGGCTTACTTAATTATTTTAATTCCAGTTTTGGCCTTGTTGGCTTCACAAGGTATTTGGTTCCCACATATTTCTATATTTTTTGGGATTCATACATAGATTTTTGTTTTTTCTTATTTTATATATATTTTTTTTCTAAAGGAAGACGGCTATTCACCCACTCTACCTCCCTGGATCCACTCCTGTTGTACATCAACCTCATTCCAATGCCTTTTTCATCTGTGGTGTATGGGATCAAGGTTGGTTGTGAGTTTTTCTTTTAGGTGGTTAGTTGGATAGTTGGTTAGGGGGTTTATTGCGCACTAATAAGATCGGTATTTGAGTATGCTGTTCCTGTCTGGGCCTCCCTCCCTGAGTGCCTTAATGAGCTTCTGGAGTCAGTTCAGAAGAAGGCTATGAAAATTATTTTCCCTGATCACAACTACATCAATGCATTAGATATTGCAGGTCTTGACACACTATCAGTCAGGCGTGATTTACTGGTGAAAAAGTTTATTGCAAAGGCCAGAAATTCTGAACCCATAAA
>JAOBAY020089288.1:0-10227 GCA_025331085.2 Zoanthus sociatus
TGTTTGATCAAATTAAACAAAGTGAAATGTTAAAAAGTACACAACTTTGATTAAACAAGAATAATATACCAGGAAAATAAGAAAAAAATGTGTAAAATTTCCGCACTTTTTGTGAAAAATTTCCGCACTATTGACCTTTTTTCCGCACTTATTTCCGCACTTTTTGTGAAAAATTTCTGCACTATTTTCCCTTTTTTTCCGCACTCTACCAGATGCCCTGTAAATACATGACCTCATATCCTTTTCAAGGTCTAGAGTTTGTATCTATCGACAAAATTCCTGATTAAGCAACAAAAAAGAATGCAATCATGATCTAAACAAAAGCCAAAATACTGCAGAGGACTGCAAACTCTTATAAACAGATAATCGTATATTAAAAACATTTACACGAGTTGCCGGATAATGAGTTGAAAGACCAATGATTATCCTTTTTGTACATTCATCATATTTTATCGTAAGATGCTGCGACAGAGAATAAGCACTGGATTGTAAATGATTTTAAGCTTTAATGGTCGCCATGTTCATGGTACCTTTGACGACAATAATAAATGGGGCTTGGGACTAATTCCATAGGAGGCCCCTATGAGATACGAACACTACACCTCCCCTGAGCTAATTTAATTTATCTTTCTTTCGCTATCAAACCAATTTCTGTGATGGGTGCACTGTGCACCCGCAGTGGGCTCTCGCAGTTGCTCTTCCTTGGGTGACAGGAGTTCTATCTGCACTGCATGTCAGGGGTACATACATAGTTTGCTTGTGCTGGTTATGGAGATGCAATATTTGTTGCCACTTTGGGTAGTTGGTTTATATGACGTCAATTGCACCATAGGTTATGACCTACTTAACTGTCTACTTTCCTGCTTCACTGTAACCTTTGTTTTTGATTTCATACTGTAGACAATGTCACTTTCAGTTAACTCTGAAAACTATCATAACTGATTTACTGCTGGGATTTCAGCTTAGTGCCCTTGTTTTAAAAATAAGTATAGTTGACTAAGGTTGCCTTTAGTTGACAAGTGATAGTTCATACTGTTGTACGCAAGTTGTGGGACATCAGGAACTGTGCAGGGTTTTATCCAGGTGCAGATCCATACCGGTTTCCACCGTTTTACATAAATCGTTCAAAATTTTCATATAATAATAGTAAAAAAAATAAATAGATATGTAGTGAAATGTTTAAATCAATTTACGGCACATTTCTCGCTACAGTACTGTTTCGTGTAGCATTGCTACACTCGTTAGGCGAATGATTTAATTATACTAGAACGCGTAAATATACAACATGAATAAACAATAATTAATGCAAATATGCGGTAATATATGCAGAGCGTGAAAAACAAAAAGGGTTAAAATACAATGAAGGTGATTGGTGATTGTACTATAAAAGTAAAGTAGTATTTTTTACACAATAAGTGTTTTTTTCTGTAGCGGCAGGATGAGACAAGTTTATTTCTACTGTTTAGTGAGCTAAGTTCCGGGTGGCAGATAATTATGTATTTTTCATGAAGGCACAGGTTACATTTTTTAGATTTGGTAGAATACGGTTTACATTTTTGAAGTATTTTCCAGCTGATTGAGTAGTTTACATTAGATTTTTCAGAGTCCAGATATATTACCTAATTCAGGTGCGGTGTTTTTGTTCTCATTGCAAAATGAGCTTATGTGGTTAAGGTAACTTGATTTGAACGTGCTCTCTGTTAGTCCCACGTATGATTCGTTTGGCCTGTCATCCTCAGTTGTAACAGTAGCTTAATATATGACGCTTTCACTTAGGCACATCCCAGATAGTGGGCAGTTCTCCTTTCTCCAACAGTTGCATTCTTTGGTCGTGGTAGATTTATTTTTGGCTGCTTTGCTGAGTACAGCATTGTTGTGTGCTCTTATAATAGCCATAGTGCTGGGCATGCAGCTATAGCTCAGCTTTACGGTGTTTCTGTTGAATATCTTATGTAAAGGATTACCCTCGGGGAAGCATGTGGTGACTATGTGGAGGAATTTGTGCCCAATGTTGCTAGCTACATTTGCGCTGAAAGGCGGGTTATACTATATGGTATTTCTACTTCTCTTTCGCCTAGTCCTAGGAGTTGCGGGGTTGAACTTTAGCTGGTGCTCATAGCTGCTTTTTTTTAGTGCCTCTTTCCAGATATGCTGGAAAGCCTTTTGTTGATGTTTTCGGGGATGTTGCGGTGGATGGGCGGTGGGTAGTTGCTATCACAATGTATATATATCGGCGTACTGTTAGGTTTTGTGTAGGGTTTAAATGACTCAGTTCTGAGATCGAGAGTGATGTCCAGGTAGTTAACACACTTTTTATTGGCTTCGATGGTAAGCTTTAAATTGTTGTCACTGAAAGTTTTACAGATTTGTTTCTTGATGTTTTCGATCTGCCTCGGTGTGGTGTCGAGTGCTTCTAGTTGTTTCACTATAATTTTAGCTCTACCTTTTGGTATTGAGTACTTTACCAGATGGTTTTAATTTTCGTATTTTACTAAATAGATATGTATATATTTTAAAAAAAAGTAAACTACAAGTTGAATTTCGAAAATAGTTTTGGGAAATATGATATTTTATTGTCTAACTGACTCAAAAAGGGCACTTTAGAGAGTTAAAATGAAAAATTCCCAGGTCCCCCCTAAGAGCTTGTGCCTTTGGCACCCATTTTGCAGTAAATCCTAGTTCCCCACCTGATATCTGTGCTTTAGTGAAGTGGTTCTGTAGGCAAGCAGAACTAGCTGAGGATCTGAAGGTTTTTCAGTCACTTTATAGTCTGAACTGCCCATTCTGCCTCTCTCTTCGTTTGACTGAGTAAATCGCAGACTACTAGCATAACATGCTGGAAATTATAGCTTGTACCATAACTTAAAAACTTGCTTGAAATATACTGGGGACCATTGTCTGTTACTAAAACTTCAGGAATTCCATGCCGGCTGAATACTGCCTTAAGGAATGAGATGGTGCTTTGCGATGTTGTGCTGAAAAGTACTGACACTTCAATAGTTCACAACTAACAGATGGGCCATGGAAAAACTGTTAATTTGGATGCAATCTTAGGCTCATTTCAATTTCAACTAAATTTTCTACAAGTTGGGCAATTGTCTATCAACTCATTATGCTGTATAACTTTTACCTCTCAGTCTACATTTAACAATACCTTGGTGACCCATACACTGTATGTAATTTCTCCAGGACATTTGATGGCATGGAAGCTGGAATTACTAGACGGCTGCTTCTAAACAGATGTCATTGTTGAACTGTTAATTTACCTGCAAATGGTTTGTACACTTTATTCAGGCCTTTAAAGGGGCTCGGCCAGCCATTTTTACAGGAAGTCATGATCTGACTACAGATTTTGTCTGCATGATGATGCTGTGCTTTAATCTCTTCCAATTGGCTCACCTTGGATAACATTGTTTACGTAGATAACGCATTCTTCCTCAAAGCTGGGATCTTTGAGCAGTGGTTCAGATACTGGGGCTCTGGATAAAGTGTTTGTTGTTGTGAGATGTTTCCCCGGGACATGTATGATGCTGAACTGATACCTTGTTAATCTTAATCTGAAGCACTGTATCCATGGGAGATGAAAGTCCAAGGCCTTTGCTGAGCTGAGCGGGTAAATGAACGGTTTGAACTGCTCGCTGCCCAGGTGAGGGCTAAGGCTTCCCTCTCTATTTGTGCATAACATTGTTTGCCATCTGCTGTCTTTCTGTTGCTGCTCTAGCACTGATCTGAGTGAATGAAAGTTTATCTAATGACTTTCCGGTATCTGCTTTCAGATCATAATGAGGTAATAACTGCCAAGGTGAACTGTTTTACAGTCAATGCTTTAAGTTGAATGAGATTCTCTGAGGAGATTCCTTTTGCCACATATTTCTTTTACTAAGGAGGTTTCTAAGAGGCATACATGTTTCAGCTAGCCTCGGGGGAAATTCACTCTCTCTTTCTAATCTGACGAGCATCATTTGAGCCAACGTCAGAGGCATCATGCGTGTTCAAACTCAGGTGATCATCTGTGGCAACAGGTTGGGCATCCTCTACATTCAGTGTGTTTAAAGAGGCATTCATAAGAGAGATCCCATCTGTATTTACAGCAGAACCTTCCTGCTTGTTCGGTATGGCCGAAGAGACATCCATGCCAGAATTATCATCTGTAGAAATGCCAGAGCCATCATCCACAACCAAAACTGCTTCTGAAGGATTTATGCTACTTACGAAACTCACATCAGCAAAAAGATCTGAAGCAAATCAATATAAGGGCTAGAGTTGATATCTGTTGTAATTGATCTCCCATCGCACTATGTTTTGTGACAACTTACATAAAATATTTTACTAATATTTGATCGGGTTGCTGTGTGTTTGGAGGGTGAAGGGTACAGCTTAAAAGACATCACACATCAAGGTAGTAATTAACCGTTATTTGGTATTAAACTTAAGACACCCATATATTCCCAAGGTTTCAACCAAATTCTATGCAACTTGAACAGAATAAAGAATTTTTTGTGGACAAACAATCAAAGTTGTGAAGTCAGGCCCATTAGTTGCTATGGTAACCTAGCAATACTACTGACTTTTTTTAGGATTGTGGCAAACATAACTCAAAAACTATGTAAAAGAATTAATTGAAACTTTCTAAAAATACTAAGGTAAACTTATACTATGCAATGAGTGAAAAAAAATCAATTTGGGCCAATCGGCATTGCACAGGCTAAAAATAGACTCTTTCCATAGCAGCCGACCTTGATTTCAGAAAACATTAAATCTGCTTCACTCATTGCATTTTATAAGTTAAATTACACAATTTAAAAAAAATCATGCAAATAGATAAAAAAAAACTTGTAAAGATATAGCTGGCACAAAACTGTAAATGTTCTAATACTTAAATTTAAGAAAATTCATTTTAAAGTTTGAATTATTCGAGTTGAAACTATTTACCATAAAAACTGTCATCTTTCTGGGGAAATTCAATATCTGATATCATCCATGACTCCCTAAAATGAAGAATAATAACATTACACTTATTTATACAGTTTAGGGCTTCATTTTAGGCTTCTTCATTTATACAGTTTCAAATATGGAAGTTAATGTTTTTTTGAAGTGGCAATAATTTCAATATCTGGATTTACAAAAGTAGTTTTACACATGTCCTGGCTAGGATTCATCTAGCTGGTGGAAGGTAAATCCCTTTTGTTTTTAGTATTATTTGATTTGTTTGCCCTTTTTAATAAGTCCTCAGGCTTTGAACCAAATCCAAAAGCTCCAGAAGCTGAGCCCATTCTTTTCTGGACATGACCGACACATTCTTCGTTAACCACTGAGTAATTATATCCAAGTTTCTGCCAAAACAACTGCTGTCTCCATCTCCAACAAATTTTGTGTACCTCAGTTCGAGCTTGTCAATACTTCTACAAAACATTTAGACTGCAGCGCAAGCATCCATATCCTCAGAACGTGAAGAATGATTAATATTGGCACGATGAATGAATTTTTTTCCATTTCTTGTACTCATCACTATCTTTGTTCATATGTTCCCGAGCTCGACACTCAAAGAAAACAAGAGATTTGATCTTATAATCCAGGATTTCTCCTGTAAGTAAAGACAGGTTAATTACAATTCTGATATTGGATGAATGGCCCCTTTTTTGCCAGGTTCCATCCACTGTCACATCTACCTCAGCAATTTCTTTGCCATTCTCAAGTGTGATGTTCTCAGGCTGTTCAGTTTTGACCAGCTCAAATAGCCTTGTCGCAGCATCTTCCATCTGGCTATTTGCATGCTTTACAGCTGCCTTCTCAATTTGAATTAAATGTTCATTGTAGGATTTTATTGCGACAGGAGGAGATAAGTTCATTCTGGCACAAAAGTCTACCAATCCTGCTTGACCCAATTTCTGAGATGCCATTACAGATGTCCTATTTACTTCATGAGCACCTCCAACATGTAGCAGTTTTGAGGCAGATGCATTAGCTCTGGGCTCAAAACCTTCCCTTTAACTTGGCTCACTCTCATTCATCACGTGCTGATTTTCGGCAACACCATCTTGGATTTTATCATCAGAACTCAATTTTAACCGCTTATGTGGACCTTCAGTTCCACGAAAACCCTTTCTTTTCTTCTTTTTCATTGATTTAAATTTTCGCTTTCCTGTTTTTCCCATATGAAGAAGAATGACAATAGAAATATATAGAAACTATACACGCACGTAACAAACCCACAATTTCGAAATCACAGCTTTGAATTATGAGCAGTCTAAATGCACCATGCTCGCTTAGAGAACGCTTAGAGAACGCTTTGAAGGTAGCAACAGGATAACAGAGATTTCTCAATTGTGCCTGAGGGACAGGCAACGTGTTTTCTACTGGTGTCACCCGTTGTATATTTGACTTACTTTCTACTAGTGTTTTATTTGCGACTTCTTTTCCACATGCAGCACAGAATTTATAATTGGGGCTTACCAACATACCACAAATCATGGCGGGGCCAAAATGGCGACTTGGTGAAATGGCAATTGTTTTGATTTTCGTGATTCGATTTTAATTGTTGTGATTCCGTTTTAATTTTGGTGATTCGATTATGGTTGATTGTTTTGATTAACCTTTGTGGGTCACCCTAGTGAGCGACTTTCAGAATATTTCATGAAACGTGAAATAACCAAATATTTTCAAAGTTAAACGTAGTTGACCTGATTTCACTTCTTGCATATAATTGTTTGTCTAAAGATGTTAAGACTTGTTTTTACTGAAAATGTTTTGAAAAACCACATGAGCAGCTAATGAGGTTGTGGTGAATATGGACAGTGTTTTACATAGTAACCAACTGATTTATTGGTCTTGAAGATGATACAATCTGCGATTTTAGTCCTGACACCACAAACCTCAGATGTGAAATTAGATTTCAAACACATACAGTGAACATAGGCTTGGAAGCTAAGTTCAATTTGTTCAACTCATACAATGAATGTCAATTATAGTTTAAGCACGTACAATTAATATAGGCCCATAGGCTTAATTCAGTTTGTTCCCTGACATAAACCAGCAGTAAAAAATGATAAGAAATAAATATAAGAGAAATATTTGGAACATATTCCCTGACCTATGCAAGGCCACAACACCTGGGGGTAAGGGTGCATGGGGACAGTCTAAGCAATGGCCAACTGCAATTGTTGTCCCAAACTATCCAAAAAATGTTTTTGTGCTGAAAGAACCACGAGTGAACATCAACAAATTTCTGCATTCATAACACGGATTGTTTCCAAAGAGAAAAACTATTTCCAACTCGTACACATTTATAGCACAGGACAATATGCGGTGTTGGTACCAAGAGCACAAGCCTCTCAGTAGCAAAAGCTGTTTAAATAAACAGTGCTCGCTTCTGAAAAGCAGGAAAAAAATGCAGACTCGATGTCGCAAATATTTATTAACCAGTAAAAGCTTTGGTGTCCTTAATGTAGGAATTCCGTGCTTTTTCAGATTTTCAAACCCCAGGTTTCTGCACAGGTCGCTCTGGGACACCTTAGCTATTGCTTCTGTGATACCACCAGATCTTGAGCTGTGAAGGGCATAGAATTCAAGTGAACTTAACATAGATAGAACCTGTTTCGTTGAGTAGGATAGTGAGTGTAATATATTTTTCTTTACCATTAATGCAACACACAATAAATGTCTTCAGCAGTTGAACTGTGCAAGTATCCCTTTCTGATGATGCAATGAAGATGGTAGTGCCCTCACTTAACTGGTCATTTTTTGTTTGATTTAAAAAGATAGTCATGTTATTGCTCAAATCATTTGATCTCAATAATGCCGCAAAGCCCAGAATAATTAGAAATGTGAGAAGTTGGACCTTCAATTCCAGCTTTTCTATGAATCCAATCTGCACCATAAACTGCAGCAATGATAGAACTTGGTGAACTGGAACTATGCAACAGGTCTGTTTGATATACTAGCTCACAAACCTTTGCTGGAAGAACCTTGAAACCATACCTGTTGGCCCAGTGACACCATCGTAAATAAGCAAAATTAAATTTCTTGACTGTTAAAGGAGCTCTGTTTCTAGGATCGCCGATTTCATGTTGTTCATTAAACTAAGCAATCGAATGTTATGAATTTCGACTCATTCAACTCCTTCCAAGCAGCACATGGAACATCCCTGAGTGAAGGAATAACCACTTACTCTTCTTTACAACCATTAGCAACAATATAACGGCAGTAATGATATATATATAACAATTGCAATAATAGGCTAGTTAAAGAAGGAACAACTCCCTAGAGACAACTTGCAACATCACACCATATCAAGGTACATTTGGTTTAATTTGGTCTGACTGGATCACAGTTGAAGTATCATTGTCTGTAAAAAAAGCCTTGACAGTAAAACATTGTCATATTGAAATATAATCCAGTGATGACAGATCGCTCGACTTCCTCAGTGGGTTCTTATTACAGATTGACAGTTTCTTTTTTTATTAGCAGTGGATTGGTTTGTAATTACAGTCGATGCGTAAAACAAGGATACTACAAGGTGGTATTCCATGGCCAAAACCCTGCCAGGAAATGTTCTCTCATGAATTGGAACTTCCTAATAATCTGTAATCCAATCACAAAAACTGGTGTCATTATTGCATAGCAGAAGCCATCAAGGTGCTGCATACCAGTATGAAACAACCAAAGTTCTATTTTCACAATCATAACGTCTCACAACTCTCTAGATCAAATATACTGGTGGGAAAATCCAGTTTATTATGGTTGGCGGAATGTTGCAAAATTCAACAATACAATATTAATCCAACTTCAAACTTGAATTTTTATATTCAACAAGTCTACGTATTTAATTTCATGTCTATTTGCATTCACATTCAACACTTGTGCTTAAAGCCCTGTGCAAACGCACTATACATGTATACTGTTCATCATCAAACTTTGTATAGTCTATGAAGTATAGTGCGTTTGCACATGATGTATAGTGTATACTATATACCACTCGACAAGTCGAATGCTGTATAGTTAAGTTTGAATCTGGTCAAACTTCTACTATAAAATCAATAGATTTTTTCTTTGTTTCACGGTCAGTGAAGTGATACAATACAAAGTCGAGTGCGTTTGGACAGGACGCTCGACTTTTCTATAGCTAGCGCATGTACAGTACTTCGTATCCATAGAGTGGCGTCGCATGTGGAGCATGAGATAGAAGAAATTCAACCAAATAAGCAAGGTACCGGTTGGGGTAAAGGCAAAAAATGGTCAGATTCAGAAACAGACAAGCTGATTGATCTATTGCAGAAACATTTTTGCTTATGGGACTTAATCTTTGAAATCTACGAGAACGTGTCTACAAAGAAATGAGAGATGAACTCGATGTAGAAATTGCAGATATCAAAACAAAAATAATGAACCTCTTTTCCCAGCTAGGACGAGAGGTTACCAAATCAAAGTCAAAGAAGTCAGGACAGGCTGCCACCGATAACTACAAGTCAAAATGGATGTACTGGGACAGATTGCACTTCCTGATACCTGTAATGCAGGCAGGAAAGAGCCAAGATTCTCTACCAAGCCGCAGCTCTACTCCTGATTCCATCGATATGGATGATTCTTTTGAAGATAGCATGTCAATTCCTGTTGATGAAGAAACCGAAACATCAAGTCCTCCAAGCTGTGGGAAAGGTAGATCACACAGAAAAGCAATATTTCACAGTAAAACCAAAAATGAACTTTTGTCAACATGTGTCCAAATTCTCAAACAGCCTGTACCAGAACTGCGAGCAAAACGGCAATGCCCCTTTTTTTTATACATAGCAGAGAAGTTAGCAGGATTTAACAAACGATCTAGGGTGATCGCCGAAAAGCGGATTTGTGATATTATTTTTGAAACTGAAATGGGGGGAATGGGCAATGACCAACAATCCCAGTCTTGGCAAGAAATTCCACCACGTGTACCACCACAAGGGTTCATGAACATGTTGGAAAACCAACAAGTGTATAGGTAAACTATTTGAAGCAAAGGCATTTCAAAGACTTCTAAATTGTTAAATACTTTTTAACTCAGGAAAGACTTTATAGATTGTTATACTGTTCATGTTGGTATACTCTGGTATACTTTGCCATTTACTTGCAGAGTTTTTTGATGTTTATGTAATTAATTTTCAATATGGGTCCATTGGTGATTATCACAGTAATAACATGCTGTTCTATCCCCCCTCCTCAGAGTAAAGTAAAAATACATCATTACAAGAATAT
>JAOBAY020089298.1:0-10225 GCA_025331085.2 Zoanthus sociatus
TGGCCAAAAGAAAAGAGTATTTATGATATTATTTTA
This sequence comes from Zoanthus sociatus, assembly GCA_025331085.2. NCBI lineage: Eukaryota > Metazoa > Cnidaria > Anthozoa > Zoantharia > Zoanthidae > Zoanthus > Zoanthus sociatus. The sequence continues at coordinate 37 of JAOBAY020089298.1, forward strand.
TTTTGTTTTTAATGAATCTAAATATTTTTGGCAATTACCGTCTTTAACATTGTACAAATTTTGCAATTTTGGGCCGCCAATTGGATACGCTTTACAATCTCTAGGAGAATGTAATAAAGGACTTGACCGAGTCGGTGTGTTTTCAAGGTGGTAATATATATAGAAGCTTCATTAAACGATTCTACGAGTGTTGCTTACATTCAAACCTGCAGACTGAAGTCTTTAAAAAAATGCTATAATGTTTTTAAGCACTCCCATGATGACACTAAATATCATGATGACACTAAATATCAAAATTTAGGAATATCAAAATCAAGGAAATATCAACAAATTTTAATTTCCATCTGGAAAACACTTTGTCTTCACATTTGGAGAGAACGTGCTTATCTTTTTATGAAAATGTTATGACCATATTTAGTAACAGCTTCGATCCCTGCACTCGCTTCCAGTTCATTCGAGTAATTTCAAAAAAATTGTCAGCCATTGTTTGCAGTTCATATAGGAAAATATTGGTCATTTCGTGGATACCTCAGGGAATATGCTTTTATTGCTTTGGAGGAGAAAACGTTTATTTTTGTAAAAAAAAAATAATCTCAATTATACGTGAATTCTGATTTTAAATTGACTAAGTATGTTTTCAAAACGCCTTGAAGCGCGAAACAGACTTGAACGATATGAAAGAAATAAAACCACAGATACGCTCTTCGTATAATAATGATAATAATAATAATAATAATAATAATAATAATAATAATAATAATGATAATAATAATAATAATAACAACTTTATTTAGGTGTCAATTTTTATTTAGCCGGCCAAAGGCCTACTAATTGGGGACACCATCTTTACCTTTCAAAGGTGGACCGATACCTTTCACATGACAGACGTACACACATAAACACAGAAGTCTCCGAAGGGCTACTTGTTTTATTTCTTAATAATAATTATGTCTGTTGCTGGAATATTGCAAGCACGTCATCTACCAAACTACTGACGGCTACTCTTTTAGGGTTCTGTTTAGCACAATTCTCTTGTAGCGAAAACGCGCGTTTCTTGCCAAAAATAATAGATTTTCATTCAACAAGAATTTCTTCACTTTAATATATAAATGCCATTTCTTATGACAAGTTGGTTGATGGTATGTCATGGATAGAGAATAAACAGCTATAAATCAATTCTAGATTCAGCCGTAAGCAGGTGTGCGTACAATTCACTTTGTGAAAACACGCTAAGAGATTTTTTGAAGGATGCAAAGCATTAATACTATTGGATCCAACACACCCGGAACACATGCATACAAACTCATAGGGAGTTCGTGGTAGACCCACGCTTGCTATTAAATCCAAGGAAAGCACGCGTTTTCATAGCAGTCACGCAATGGGTGTCACGTTGCGTAATATACAGCAGTTACAAAGATAACGATTGTAATTTTAAAACTGTTATAATAAGAAAAGATAGAAATTATAATTATAGCATATAACCGTGTTAAATTAAAGCTTTCTGATTTTTTATAAATAGTAGTAGCTATATCGCTAAGTTCCAATGAGCAAAATCAAAAAGTTTATAAATACATTTTAATATGTTAATAAGAAAGTTGTTTGACTCTAAGATTTTTTAAACCCCATATTTTCTTTTTATCAGCTTAGTCAAAAGAGGGCAGTTAAGTGAGGATAACTGAACTTGTATTAAGAAGCTAAATTTAAAAAATTTTTAAAACAACGTGAATATTTCTAGAAAGCCATGATTTATTTTATTAAAGAGCGGAAGCCACAAAATGTTACCTTTTCAACTGGGGTTGTAGTACGTGAAAGTAAAACAAAACCTAGGCGTGCATCCTAGCTCGCGGTGCCTCGAGGTTCAAACGTTTGAAACTAAAGACCTTTTGTTAACACTTTTTAAATCTATCACTTTAGAAATTTAAAATCCATTGTTTTTAAATCGTTAGATGTACAACATGAAAAATGCACAGAAAGGAAGCTTTACTCTGACAAAGAAAAATTGCCAAGTTTGAAATTTGCCCGTGCAGACAAACAAGGAGTATGTAGCAAGAATATTATTGATTTAGTAAACAGAAAATTGTAAAGGAAACTTGCTCGTCGCCTACATGGGGAAGAAAACCTTGAGAATGGAAAACTTGTTGATCATCTAAACGAGCAGTAAAAATTGAACGAACAGTTTTTGGGGCCAAACGAGGCTTAAGGACGGAAGACACTTAAAAAAAAAAGAGGTTTTAAGAATTTCTAAAAGCGAGTGGGAACTATTTATAAATAGAAACGTTTTAAACACTGCTGAAAACACTCAAAAATGTATTTCGCCTGAAGCACCGTAATTAGACGCTGCACTGAAAGGAGTGCCCAAGATTCTTTACTAATCAATTAAAAGATTTTTTTGCTTTTAGCAAGGTAATTGTTGTCTTAAAAACCTTACAGCTAAATATCAGCGTTTCAAAAGAATACATATTTTTAAAAACAGTAACGACGTGGCTCAAAGTTTTTTTTATTATCGTCAGTTCATAATTTGTTTTTTGTTCAACGGGACACGTTGTAGCACTTCAAGAGGATCAATACACAGCTCCTTTAAAAGCATGTCATAAACATGCGTCTCCTTCATTTTACATTCTTGTATTGTTTCTATAACTCTGCGCTTGCACTTGGTCATTTCGGCAGTGGAAACTAAATCCTCTTTCTCCGGATGAAAAATAACCGCATCGGGTCGCTTGCGTTTCAGAGGTAAGCCGCGTACGCCAGAGAAAGCGAGTAACTCTGTAGCAATGTTAAGACATACGGTTGCGTTAACAGAACCTTTGCTGTTGTGAAATTTGCGGTTGTGATGGGCAGCCAGAAGAACTAGCTGAGCTAAACTCATGGCTTTTGAAGATTGGCTGTTTTTTCTAGCGTAGTAAGTAAGGAATAAATAGTCGTTCCACCAATTAAACCGGTGCTCGATCGCACATAGAACTTTACGTTCAGTTTCTAGCAGTATCTTTCGCTTCAACTTAGAATTTGCCGTGACTCGTTTGCGGAGACTTTTTCCTTCCCCAAGGATAAACTTTGCTGCGAGCAGAATACATGTGCACTGAATGCGTCTAGGTATTCTATTTCCCCTCATGGACCGATAGTCCTTCGCTAGGTAGCGTTGCAGTACTTCCAAAGCTAGAAATAGAACTTCTTGAGGAAGTTCTAATAACGAATGCAAAGTCGTCACATAATTTATACATTCGGTAAAGTTCATTGCAGCTGGAATGACAAAGTTGTGGACTTTTTGAAAAAATTCCTCTTCTTTCGTTCTTGCCACTCTAAGGGTCTCATCTGTGAGGTCTGGGTCAGAAATTACTGAAGGCGCTAGAAACAAACCCTGAGTCCCTTCCTCTTCAACGAAACGCGCCGTTTCATATTCCCTTGGTCTTTTGGAAGCCATCGGTAGAAATATTAATGAGAAAATAAATAAGAAAACTTTACTTTCAAAATGTTTCAGGTTTGCGCCTTTGTAAACTTTATTGTGACGCTGTGATTATATATATTAGCGCGCGCGAACAAAGAACAGGGGTAACTTTTAATTAAAAAAGGACTTCGGGACCCGATTTTTCAAAAGTCCGATTATAATGCTGAACCAGGGCTACCCTGGGTATACGAGAGGTCCGAAGGGGTTGCCAAGCCCGGCCTTCTCGGACCTCTGATACCAAGGGTATATGTAAACCAGGGTTAAACTCTTAACCCATGGTCATGTTTCCTTGGAAAATCTGAAATGAACAATATTTTATACGAACCGCAATCTTATCCTTAATGAAGAAATAGCTGCTGAAGTTTTTACTTAAACCAGGACTAAATTTAACCCACCTTTGAACAACCCAGCCCTGGAGTCTTTAAAAAAGTATTTCCTCAGACTTTGAAATCATGGTCATGGTAACATCCAAGAAATAATAACTCAATGCTAATTTAAATTGTATGCAACTGATCTATAGGGGTATATCGAGAAACTTTCGTCAAGGCCAGTGCAAGGATAGCAATAAAAATTTTCAAAATGACCATTATCCGTAATCCTTTTGCGAATCACCAGAGAAAATAATTATTTTTGAAGAAAAAACGAAAGCGAACACAATTACTCCAGTTTGGATAACAATGATCAGATCTTTTTGAGAATGCGATCGCGTAGTCTTTTTAAAATAGTCATCCGAAGTAACACTGAAACACGCTTAAAAAAACTACCTACCTTTCGTTGACAACTTCAGGATTGGTTTGTTGATAAGTCCGTTAGCGGGAACTGACTTTATACGAGCTGTTCAGTGAATAAATAAGCCCGCGGGCAACAAAAGTGTTCGAATACTTTAAAGTTTAAGTTTAAAACATTTATTTTTCGTAAGAAACATTTTTGAAAGCATTTTTGCATCTAATTTGATACTCTTTATTTAATAAGAATATTGTTTTCCTGACCGACGCTTGATATTCTTATTTTTTTGGCTGATTTTAGGCTGAAAATATTCTTACGAATATTCTTACTTTTGGGAACTTCGTTTTTAAAATAACTCTTGTATTGAAGAGCTTCAAAGGTAATAGATCTCTATATGGTTTTGCCATTTGGGATAAGAGTGTAACTGGAATACACGTAACCAGTAATGTTTTTTTTTCAAACATGCAAAATTATATTCTTAACAAAATCGGACCACAGCATTAATCTTAAAACATTCTTAAAATTTGGCCAATTTCAGCCGCCATCAATATTCTTGTAAAGTATATATTCTCATAAAAAAAGGAGTGTAAATACTTAGCATCATATGATGAGAATTCAGTGTTAAAAATTCAAATATGGACTTTTGAAAGCTTGTTTATTTCAATTCAGTCTAGTCTTACCTTGGTCCAAATACAAAATCATTTTTTTATGCACTTAAGGCAACACACTAAAAAAGAGCGAAGGGACAATTGATGCCGCACATTAGCAATGACTAACATCATTTGCATTAAACAGGAACTTGATTGTGTCGGGCATCCAATAAACTCTACTGCACTTTTCAGATTCTCAATCTATAAATGTCTTTTTATGTAATTTGGTCAATATAGCACACAAACTGTCGCTTGATGACTTCTTATTCAAGCATAGCAAAATATACAGATCTAGGAGCTTTAGGTCCAACCACATGAATCTTCTTTTATTGATTTTATTTAATATCCTTCGTGTTCAGTTTGAAAGAAACTTTTTTAATAATAATGTAACTAAAAATAGGTTAGAATTCAGAATATGTTTATAAAGTCGCGAAAGTTCTCAGTTATTGTCACCAACATCTTAAATTAGCAACTTTTTTTCGACTCGAATACACGCTCTCTCATTGGCTAATTCAAGGTCACGTGGACGAGTTCAATGTTTCCCGGCTGGTCAACATGTCGAAAATTGTTGACAAGCCGATGAACATTGCTGTCGTGCTGTCACGTTTGAGAGCAAGACTAATGGCCGCGCCTACTAAAAGTTTGTTTATGGAATTTAAACTTTTCATTTAAAAACAAAAATGGACAGGCTCCCAAGAAAATGTTTTGCTCATCTTACAGATGATGAAGTCCTAGTACAAAAATACTCCATAAACACTCAAAACTCCACAAAGACTGCTGTATGTTTGTATCTCCACGGTCCACCCTAATTCTTGTAATAAATCTGTTTTGTTTTAATAATTGTGGTTTATTTTGTTTATGCTATATTATAAAACACTTAATGAGTGCTCCCTCGAACCCTCGAATCTAAATGTTTCCCTGGAGTTCATCACGAAAAAACATCGAGATTCTCGGGCCGGTAACAAAACAGATGCTAAGCTCATTAAATGTATAGTGAAAACTTAAAGTGCCTATTAATGGAGTCAGACTAAACGGTTGATTGGATTTAAAAGGGCATGTTACTTCCTCCGGGAACTCGTCTAAAAAGAATGAAAATTTCCATTCAGAATGGTCTTGCAGTTTGCAATTAAGCCGAATGTTTTTCTCAACTGGCCGAAATTTTCCTCAGGCGATGACTCTCCATTCAAACGAGTAATCTTTTGCTTTGCAAGCTTGCGTGCTGGCACAGGTTATAGTTGAGATATCGTGCTCAGTGTCAGCGGATGTTGTACCCAATGGTTAACAAACCAAACATTGTAACCTTTGTTTTGTCTAGTCAAATAATTTAGGAAGAGTTTCAATATACGAGTTCAATGACCGAGTAACAGTCAGTATTCGTCTATCGATATGTGAATAAACCTGATACATCCAGCTCTCCCTTATAAATAAAAAGAAATTAAGTTCTAACATCTATTTTTAGTTTCTATGTTAAAATGAACAAAACCATTTTTGTTAAACCAACCAAATTGGTAAGGATTGTATTGTAAGAATGTGTGATTTAAGAACTATAAAATGTTATCAAGCTCAGTCAGTTTTATTCATGATTTCCAAAGCATTTTTATTCCTTTTTATTTCAAGGGGACTTCAATACAAAATAGCGTCTTTGAAAAATACAGTAAATGTAGTTTATTTGTTTAAAAAAATTAGTATAAATTGAATTTCAACCTCATTTAGAGTTGCTTTTAGTATTTTAAAAGGTTCAATGACTTCGGCTCCTGCTTAAGGATTACGACTTGCAAAATTACCTATTTATTGATTTTTTTCAAAATTTCTAACAGAAAGTGAAGTGCTGCGAGCTGATGAAAATGTGTTACATTATAAATACAAGACAGTAAGATAAAAAGGATCTGAAACAAGCATTGACAATTGTTCTTCTTTAGAATCAATATAGCTGCTTTAATGTCTAAAATTTGCAGTTGTAATTTAAAGCTTGTGTAGTTTAGTGGCTCAAAAAGTATTGTGGAGTTCTGAGATTTGATCCTAAGAAAACTTGATTAAATAGACCATGAAGACTTTGAGTATGAATAATAATGAAAGAGTTATTAAGCTCCATATATTTCCATACATCAGTAGTGTAAAAACAGTTTCACAAAAATTTCATAAATCGCTCAAATGTAAATAAAATGTCCAGCAGTATAACGTTTAATCTAATTTTCAGAATGATGAAAGTCCGTATGTTCTCATACATTTTACTGTAATTACTTCAGTACGAAAAAATATATAACATAATGTCGTAATCTATAATGCAATCATTTACTTACAAGTCGATAAACGCACATGATTATTTGAAAATAAATAACAGAGCTAAAAAATCATAAAAGCACATTGTCCTTCACTAGAATCTATATACGCCGCTAAAACAACGATCAGCTTAATGAACACTTCCACAAACATTTAATTCAACGTTTGACCTGATGAAATCATTAAAACCTTCCTCGTGAAAAAAACATTTCAATAAATTTCAACAAACGACACAGTAACGTCTGACCATTGTACTCTATGTTCACAAAAAAACCATCGCTCGCCAGCCAGCCAGCCCGTCCACAAATAGAGATAAGAATGACTAGCAAACTGGTGTCCAAACCTACTCGGTCAAATTCAGCACGTTAGAGTGTTGCTACTCGCTCGCTTCGCTCGCATGCAGCAAAAATTCGTTTAACAAGGGCTTATTTTACAGGTAAGAACGGGGTTTTGATCTTGTTAAGCCGACTCGATGATATTTCAAACGGTTGTAGCTGATGTTCAAACATCTTAAGAAGGTTTCTAAAGAACATTTGACAATTTCTTATCTTTATCCATTCCTAGGATGTGCATGAGTTTAGAAATATTTTAGTATTCTTTCAGGCGATAATTTGGCAAAGTACAAGGCGAGAAGAAAAGACGGTTTAACTTCGTGAGCGAAGAGCGGATGAAAACCGTGTTTATATACTGTTATGTAAAATGTTTTTTTACCAAGAAAATATATGGGATCATTATTGAAACTACGGAGTTTAAAATAAGCCAATATGCAGATGATACGACTATTTTCCTTGATGGGTCTACTGAATCTTTCATTGCTACACTGGAAGTCTTGGAAAGATTTGGTCAGTTGTCTGGTTTAAGAGTAAATTATGAGAAAACAAAAGCGATGTGGATTGGAACATGTAGAGACAACAATAAAATAGAAATGAAAGACAAAAATATCGAATGGCCAGATAAAATTAAAGCTCTTGGTGTATGGTTTACTTTAGATGTGGAAAGATCTCAGCTATTAAATTATAAGGAGCGTTCGGAAAAAATATCGAAAATAATAAATGACTGGTCTCACCGAAGATTAACCCTCATAGGTAAAATAACAGTAATAAAAAGCCTACTAGCATCACAGTTGGTATACATCCTTAGCCCACTGCCCACAAATAGCGAATATATTGAGTTAATTCAAAAAGAGCTATTCGCATTTTTGTGGGATGGCAAAAATGATAAAATAAAACGAACCGAGATAATAAATAACTATGCTGAGGGGGGCTTAAAAATGCTTGATCTAAAAGCCTTCAGCAGATCTCTCAAATTTAGATGGATACAGAAATATTTAAGTAGCGAAAAAAATGAAAAATGGAAAACTTTTTTTGATTATCGTCTCAAACGCTATGGCGGTCCCTTCCTTTTCTCCTGCAACATAAAAAAAGAGGACATAAAATATCTAGATATTAGTGATCAATTTACAAACGAGATCCTCGAACTTTGGGCGGAAGTTCACTTTATGGAAAAAAATAGTCAAGATCAAAATACTAAAACAGAACAAATTCTTTGGAATAACTCTTGCATTCGAATAGAAAACAAGCCTGTGTATTATAGTAACTGGGTTGAAAATGGAGTGCTGACTATTAAACAACTCCAAGACTCTGATCAGTGTAAGTTTTTGGATTATGACAGGTTCAAACAACGCTTCAAAAATATTAAGTCAAATTTCCTTGAATATATGTCAATTGTATCAGCAACAAAGAATTATTTTAAACCAAACTCTTATCACAAAGAAATGAGTAAAGAAACCAGGCCGGTTACAATTCAACAAACAGTCACTCAACTTAAGTTAAATAAATTTGTTTATAACAAAATCCTAGCAAACAGCACATCAGTGCCAATAAAAAGCCAGACGAAGTGGGCTAGGGACTTAGACTTAGGTTCCTGTCAGCAATTGCAAACTCCAGTAAATATTGACTGGAAAATTGCATACTCCCTATCTTTCTCTTGCACATCTTCAACTCGACTAAGAACTTTTCATTTCAAATATTTGCACAGGAGAATAACAACAAATGTTTTCCTTGCAAAGTGTAAACTTGCCCCAACTGACAAATGTAGCTTCTGCGAGAATGAACCAGAGACTTTAGTTCATCTGTTTTTACAGTGCCCATTTACAAAACATTTTTGGCAGAATGTTTTAAATTGGATTAACACATATCCTGGTCACGAGAATATAGAACTTTCTGAAAGTATGCTATTGGGGCTAACAAATTGCAAAACTGTCATTCTAAACTTAATAATACTCATTGCAAGGTATTATATTTTCTTAAGTAAAACCAGAAATGAAAAACCAAATATTACACTTTATAAAGAAAGAGTAAAACATTTTTATGAGTTAGAGAAAGAGGTATCCTCCCAACAAGGAAAAAGGGTGGATTTCCTAAAAAAGTGGACACCATTTTTTTGTATGTGATTCCGGTATTTATTTTCCTAGCGCTCCTTTGTTTCATTTTGTTTTGTTGCTGTATTTTCGTATTAAGAGAAAAAAAAAAGTTAGGTAGTATTGTGACAGATAGCCTGTAATACTTTGTAAAGCAATAGAAAAGCAATAAAAAAATAAAAAAAAAAAAAAAACTTTGGATTATGAAACAATTACAGGAATAATCAATATTTACGAACAAAATATCTAAATAATATATATAAACACATAGGTAGATTTTTTATTATGCCTGTGTGAGTGATTTGTTTTCCCATGCATTTATAAAAACTAATATTTAGACTAAAAACTTTGGGCGATTCCTTTCACGTGTTTATGTTCAGTACTTACTATAAGCAATCGATCCTATTAACCAAAAATGTTACATTGCAAGGGTACAAAAGAAACGAAGAAAAGCATTTGTGGTGTGGAAATACTATGGACTGAAACACTTTTTTTTTAACAGCCCTTTTGGCTTCTAATTGTTATGAAAGTTCAGTATCTAAAGTAAATACATAAAAGTCTCTCCGTGTCTTAAAAAAATTACAACACAAGACACCTAAAGTGTTAAAGCGTCTCAGTTTATTTTTCAACAAACTATATCGATTTCTTCCACATGGTTTTCCGAAGAAACGT
>JAOBAY020089320.1:0-10220 GCA_025331085.2 Zoanthus sociatus
AAGTTTGGTCATGAGGACAGGATGGGACAAGCTGTCGAAGGCTTTGCTTAGATCTATTAAAACCATGGCTGTTACCTCTTTGTCATCCATTGCCCTGTAGATGTGATCACTGACCAGGAGGCCTAGTGTCTGTCGAATGCAGTTTCTTATTGCCACTTTGGTGGGGGGGTTATCCTGTTGTTGTTTGTCAGATAGGTTGTAAACTGATTATGCGCAATCCTTTCTAAAACTTATATGAAACAATATGCCATCCAAATGCTTGCGCATTTTACACGACTACAGGCCTAGAATGCGCAATTTCCTACCCTGGTAACAATATGCCGCTCTATGCTTGCACATTTCTACACCAATACTGGTCTAGAAAAGACTAGCAATGCGCGATTTTGTTGTGTCCCCCACATTTCGATAGCAATATACCACCCAAATGGTATTTGGGTTCGATACAGTATCTAACAATATATCTAACAATGTATCTAACAATATTGTGTGATACTGAAAAATGATTTTGGAAATTCTGATCTATAGATATAGAGAACAATCTTTACATATCTAGGCGAGAAAAAGTATGGGCAACCAAAAAACTTTTTCCAGAGAAAAAATGGCCGCAAAGATTTGGTACCATACGTTTGAGAAATATGGAAAATGCTACAAGACATAGAAGACAGGAAAGTTGTCGTTGTCGAAGATCTAGACAAGATTTCCAAAACTCTGCACAATTTCGCAAATATGGAGCCTAGGTTTTTAAAGTATTTGGAATAGTTGGAGGATTGGTCTCACCATCTTCGATACAAAGCCCACGAAGATTGGAACAGCAAAACCTAACCACTGCTACAGAAAAAAAAATGCACAATTTCCTACTCTGAAAAACGATATGCTTACCGAACGCTTGTACTTTTCCGCACCGATACAGGTCTAGAAAAGGCAAAGATTGCCTTATCTTTGTAACTTGCCCAAACTTTCCAAAGTTTCGGTGCATCCCTATACACCAAAGATTCCAGCTTGGAAAGATTCCTCCAAAGTTTCGGTGTCCACCAATATCGCGAGAGAGAAAAATCTCCCATCTTCTCTCGAAGAAACTACAAAACGTTGTAGACCAACGCAAAAATATTTTCTACAAACGAATCTATCTAGTTGCCAAAACTCTAAAATTTCTGAAAAAGTGGAATTTCCAATTCGGTATACAGAGAAGAGATACAAAAGCGACTTTCGAGACAATGGGTCTCCGATCCGAAAGAGCCGTTGCAGGGTACATACTGCTAGAAAATGCGTACGAAAGCAATCTGCTGTGAGACATTGTAAATGTAGACTATTCGAAGGAAATCTAGGAAGGATCCATTTGGAACCTCTATCCGGTCTTTCAACTTTCGTAGGCGATGTATACGTATTCGGTTACTTGCAGCGAGTGGATTTTGTACTCCGAGGAAAAAGAATCCAGCGCAAATCTGGAGAAGGCGGCTCTGCCAAAATTCTAGTCGGAAAGATCTCCCTTGCTGTTCGAAAAACCTTTGGCTCCACCTTTGGATTTCTACCGGTAGGTATTCTACACACAGTTTCTGTCTACCGCCTTCTTTTTAATATGACACTATAAAAACTACTCTTTCCTATATAAAGCAATTATAAATTAAATTGTTCCACCCTGACCAGTCCCTTTCCTAAATCCGCGCTTGAACAATGTTGGATGTAAGTTAAGTGATCCTAAAAATTATTCACTTAAACATACAGGCCAAATCAGGATGAAAATGGAACAATAAAACTGGAAATCAACTGGAAATGCGTAGCATTGCAAGGTCTACATTTGAAGCTGAATTATTCACATGGTCAAGGAACAGTGAAGACTAATGGTTCTACAGCTGGCGTCTTCATATGTAGTCTATGCAAATTCCGTGCACCTTAGCGCCATCGGGCGACCGCGAAAAGATATAAAAAGATTACGCCAAAGGGAAAATAGCCCACGGGGTGCTCCCACATATTGACTGTACGGTCTGTGCTGCTATTCTGGGTATGGTTTTCAGACCACCGGTCTAGAACAGGGTGTATAAATTATGGATCGCCGCGGATATACAATTCAACGGAATTTAAAGCCCATGACCTCTCTCTATGAAGCCAAATCTAGGAGGGCAGTTTCAGTTCCAAATAGTTAGAGCTCTGCTGAAATTGCATACGTAACCACATACAAACTCAGTTTGAAAGATAGATTTAACAGTTTTATTAAACATGTAACTTTTAAGGGGTGTGACATTACGCATGCCTTAAGGGACAAACCAGCCTTTACATACAACCTCAAATACTACTCTATGTACATTTGAATCTATTTACTTCGATCAAATCTCTTTAAACAAGCAATTTACATATTTTAGATACGAATTCAGTAAACGGGATGTTAGTTGCCTAAAATGACCTGTTGGTCTTAGTTAAACTTTAATCAGTAAAATTTAAGCGGTTGTTTCAGTAGCAGGTCTGTACAAGTCCACTGCAACGCTTAAAATAGTAAACATTTAAATGGAAATTACAGTGTTTTAAACTTTTGTACTTCGTATTAAGGGTTACCGACTTGTGAAATAATTACGCAAAACCAAGACAAACTTTACGCTAACCATATTTTAACCAATAATAAAGCATGTTTAATTCTGTGCCCTCTACAGGAAATAACAACGAAAGTAACAATGTTAAAACTCCATTAAGTGTTAATGCGAACGCGTATACCGGGCCGTACATAGGGGTGGGAGGGGACGGGGGAAGAAGGCAGCAGGGGCAGTTGTACCCGCCAGGAAAACTAAACAAGGTGTTTATACTAACATAAATCATGACAATTTTAGACAAGAAGCATCAGTATGGTTTGTTTCCTTTAAGGTCTTGGAGGCAACTTTCTGTGTAGGGGTGAAAACAAAACGTTCAACTAGAAACCCTGTCTGTATACAGGAGACTCCTGTGACGGTGTGGGGAGTCTGCCTCTGCAGACAAAACATCCTAGGTACGGTCCCGTATACCATTGAAACAGTTCGAGGAAACTTTAATCTCAGTAATTTTAACTTTTTCGTGCAGGACAGAATTTTTTTTTGCAAAACAAAAAATCCTCAAAGCTAAATGTGTCATTATTTAATGAGTTTCATAATCTATCGATTTAGCCACCCATAAAGATAAGATTTCCATTTCACGTTTTGAACTCAGGTGGGTCACTTTGTATTACAGCACTATACTTTTTCTTTCCCATAGGGAACCTTTTTAGTCAAAACTCTAACGACCTTGGAAAGATTTACGATTTCCCTTGTCCGCATATTGTTTAATGATGTTCCATCCATAATAACTATTTATCGAAGGCAGCGTCTTCGAAGACCTTTAAACAACAAATAGCAAGATGGTCAAGATTAAGGAATTAATATTGTTAATGATACTATCCAGCAATCGACATTACTGAATTAAACTAGATATATGCAAATCGAACGTCTGAAATTATATTAAATGTCGAGTGACCACTTCGCATTCAGTTTACGGTCAAATCTTTGATATTGTTCCTGTACGAATGGTTCTCAAAAGCTTTAAAAGTTAAGAAATTATTTTCAAAACACAACACTTTTTAAACGAAACATATTTTACTGTCTTAACACTCAGCGGAGTGATAGTAGTTAAGGTTTTCACATCGAGCATTAGAAGACTAGACTCAAAAAAACAAGCAACCAAAATCCTGCCAGCATCGCCTACAAACTCGAGTACATAGCGTTGACTCTGTGCAAGAATAATTTTCAAACCTTAGATTGACAATCTTGCTCAGTTTCAAGTTAGTATTCGTTTTATTTAAGTAACGTACCATTAATAACGTTTCATAAGCAGGGATATACTTTTAAGTAAAATGGACTGGTCCGTTGCCCTGGCTGTAACGTTGCCCTAGAACTATACTTGCTGCCGAGCGAGCGAACCGAGCGAACAGCAACTTATAATGGAAATGTAGAAAAAATCTTGATTTCATCAGTTTGCTCTCCACCAAAATTCATTGCGCTGTTCACTCTCCTTCAACCACAATTCACTGTGCTGTCAGCTTTCCTCAACAAACGAACAAACAAAATCCTGTCAGCATCAATTCAACTACAATTCACTGAATTGATTGCTTTCCTTCAACCCAATGCTGTTTGCTCTCCTTTAACAATTCATTGTGCTGTTTACTTTCCTTTAACTATAATTTATTGCGCTGTTTGCTTTTTTTCAACCACAATTCAATGCACTGTTCGCTTTCATTTAACCACAATTCATTTCGCTGTTCATTTCCCTTTAACCACAATTCATTGCGCTGTTCGCTCCCCTTAAACCACAATTCATTGCATCGCAACCACAAGGCATGCATGCTCTGGAGGAGTCTCGTTTCGACCAATCGTATGGATGCAAACCAAGAGACAGTAAATTTTACACTTGGTCATTTTGAAATGACATTTAAACAAACCTAAAATAAAGATTTACAATAATACAAACCACTTACCAGCAACTGAACTGCCTTCTGTTGTATATTTGTTTGTTTATTCGAATTTTGAATTTTCAACGTGTTAAGTGTACGTGAATGTATGTATATACAACCATCTATATGTAATTAGTCACTTGTTTGGTGGTGATGCGAAGAAAAACATGCATCGTTTAAAAAGTGTTGCGATGTTTCCGAAAATAATTACAGTATTAGTTGCATTTTGTTCTTTTATATATACACAGAGATGTAATAACCAGTATCATATTTACTCGTGTAATCCTATTTAATCATCCCTGTTTTATTCTTAAAGCACATCAAAAACTTAACTAAAGTTTTGGGCGGGCGTTCTATTCTATTTTAAAATCACCAGAAACGAGGGTTGTTCAAAAGGCTAAACTCTTATCTGAACGATCCTTAAATTCATGGAGTAACGACTTCATATTTTAATCTGTTTCACTTGCAATATTTGGATGCAAAGCAATCTTACCCCTAGCAGATTTCTGGGTCCCACGCCACTCCTACACAAGAGATCATCATCGTCGTCATCAAACAGACGGCTTCTTCTTGTTTCCGATGGTGGAGTGTACTGCAAATGGCCTGGACTACTGGAATCTAACGGGGGAGTCAACCTACAGGAAATACAAAAATAAGAAATGCAAGTTTTGCGTAAACTTCCTTCTACTAAGATAACTGTTTAAATAAAACCTGTGATCTTTTTGTGCTTTAATTACTACCTACAAATGTTACTTTACATATGAATAGATACTGTATCTGTTTTTAGCTATGCAATGCGGACAAGTGGGTTGTTGAAAGGTTGGTTAAACCCTAGGTTAAACAACAATTCAAGCAGCAATTACCACTCTAAGATAATGTTTACGGTTCTTTTCCTTTCCAAGGAAATACCATGGTTAACTTATTTAAAAATTTGAATGCATATGAAGGCAAAATTGCCTTTTTTTTTCGGCCAAAAGATTTGTCACTAGTAGGCTCAATTTCTGAAAATAGTTTTGAAATCGGATTTTTAAGTTTTTTCAACTTTGAAATCTAGGACGAGCAGCTTAAAGCCCGAGTTCTAATTGGTCTCTGACGTCAAGCTGTACAATTTGTATTCATTTTAGCATAATTACGATAAAACAGTATCGGACAGGTTGCTTGTAAAGTTATGCATGTTCAATTACAACTTACGGTAAACAAAGAGGCTTATACCGTTTGAACAAAGGTAATTGATCCCACACTACTTTAATAAAAACACATGAAAATTATAACACTACTACCCTGTTAAGGAAAACTTCTCGAGTAAAAAGGGTTTTAGATAACTATAAAATATATCACACCTTAGTAATGCCTAAAGGCTGGGGCAGCTGTACGAAGGGGGGATTTACTTCTAGTCTAAGTTTTAACTGGAACGCAAGGTCACGTCGTACGTCTCGACTTAGTCTCCTAAAGGTGTTGCTACCGTTACAAGATTCTTTCATATTAGGGACCTTATGCTGAACGAGGACAGGAATGCGAAAGACGACGGCTGGGAAAAACTACACTGCTGGTTCGCTCTTTACTTTTGTACGGGTCATTAGGGTTTTATACTTGGAAAGCTTTTGCTGTTACGTCCTCGTAGTCTCGACAACTCTAAAAAACGTTTTCGCATCGAGCATTATTCAAAAGTTTCATTCATTATACCGCCAGATGGTATGTGACATAGCTATAATGCTGCTGAAAAAAATAGCAAAACAGTTACTGTTCATCAGCAGGATGCCTACACTGTGTGTAATTCTACAATTGGTTTCCGTTCCGTTTAATCCTGTACTAATTGAAGAACAATTCAGGTGGAGCCACCCACTAAGTGAGCACAGTAAAGCCTCCTCAAGAAACTATTTTATACATATAGAAAGAACAAAAATATCCATGATTATAAAAATTTGTTTACTATATTTTCCAGCAACGAAACTGCTGGGACGATTTGATCAAGAGCTTGCTTTACTTCAACCAATTTTCATTATCGCTATTATCACCAATAAATAAAATCTAACCACCAGTTAGCTTTCCCACGAGAAAAGTATTATTACGCAAACTCTTCTGTTACTTACTGACTAGTTGAATGACTCGAAAAAAGGTGAAGGTAATAACCTTCATGCAAGAGTTTATGTGAGAGCAAGCGTTATTTAGTTTTTCCACGATGACAATAATTACAGAACGAGCCTGTTATTAATGATATTTACTAACTATTCGAATGACTCAAGATAAATGTGATGGTAACAAACATGAGGAGTTTATGCGATAAGAGCAAGGCATAAAGATACTTATCGACTATTCGAGTAACTCAAGATAAAGGTGATAGTGAGAACCATGAGGAGTTCATGTGACGAGAGCAAGGCATAACGATACTTACTGACTATTCGAGTAACTCAAGATAAACGTGATGGTGAGAACCATGGGAAGTTCATGTGATGAGAGCAAGGCATAAAGATACTTACCGACTATTTGAGTGACTCTTGAAAAAGGGTGAAGGGGAGAGCCTTGAAGAGTTGATGTGAGAGCAAGGCGTGAAGCTTCCACAGCTGTTCACAGGTGAACTATGGTATTTGCTTCTGAAACAAATGAAGAATAGCAATTTCAGTTGAGGCACATCAAATACAAACTTAAATGATTCTAAAATTGGAGCAAAATTTGGTTATATCTAAATTTTCTACAAAATATTAACCATTTTTGAAGATCATTCTAGGGACTCCCAGTTACAAATATCAAAAGGAAATTACCAAGAATATACGTTTTATGTACAAGGTTCTTATAATATTGTTTGGAACTCAAAATTGAAAACAGCAGAGGTATTTTGCAAGATAGAACTCGATATCGACAATTTTCTCAACTTTATAACTATTAAGTATACCAGAGAGTTGATACTTAAACAATTTGTATTAAAGAAATATGAAATGGTTTTCATGTTTATGTAACCTGATGTAAACACGCGGAAGGTTGGGAGAACACGAGTTAAGCGTAGGAAACCACGATGCAAATTTTTAAAATAACCAATAAAAGGTAAAGAATATTTTTGGAAGAACCTTTAGATTATTACGTTGATAAAGCAGGGTTTTTTGTTTAAGTTTGTAGAAACAAGGACCTTTTTGCAAATAACAGGAGCCATTAGCGTCCAACTCCAAGATGTTGGGCAAGGGCTGGGGATAAGTGTGGGAGGGATTCACACCCTATGACCATCTTGAAGTTCCAGGGGACCTTCCCTGGGAAATTGTTAACATTTTAAGGACAAAAGGGTGCATTTTAGGCCTATTTTAACTATTATAATAGAATCATTGACTAGTCACTACGATGAAAGATTTAACTTTACTTTGATATGGATCTACACCAACGTAGTTTTGACAGTTGTAAAATTAACATGGTTTTAGCTTCATTCATGCATGTTTAATCTTTAAAAATAACTAAATCTTTGAAAATAGCTGGGTCAAAAATAACCAAGTAAAGGTCCCGGTGTCCCGGCCGTAACAAAATCCCTGATAAAAATCTTATAAAAATACGTAACTTTTTCGCTTATTCTCAAACACTAAGATTTCCTAAGTAATCTAACTCTGTTTTTTTTTACCACGGTGACAGCAAAGAGTTGTGTGAAAGCAATGTTTCTCAACGAATTAAGCGGAGTTGACGGATCTGTAACATGGAAGTTTTCAACTTTCTTAGAGTTCTGGAGCAGGGTGTAAGGGCTTGTGAGTTAACATTTTCTTTCCCTTCTTTTTTGAGCATTTTTTGGCATTAAATGTGTCACTGAAAGTCTTAAATTGTGGGTTTCAGGTTATTGCTGATCTACTTCTAAAGGACCATTAATCATGTACCTTTCATAAATGAAGTGAATCTAACCGCAAGACGAGCAACTGTTCTAATAGACCAGTTTCGAATTCCCAGTTGCCGCTGATTTAAATGACTGCAGATTCACTTTATTGTCTTAGCCTCGTCTGTTGTTAAATATTTAAAAATACTAGTGACAGAGAGCGAGAAGTCACACCTTCAACAATACACACAGTTATAAGTAGTGTAAAACTACGTTGATATTTAGGAATATTTAACTTCATATTGAGTCTACTGTCATTGTAGAAAGTAGCAACTACAAATGCGAAAACGGCCTATTCTGGAGCGTAAAAATAGAAATCTCGGTATAAAGCACAGTTTTAATTAGTCATAATTTCCAACGGCTTTTCATTTGACCAGACTACAAAACGAAACAAGCGTTCAAATACAGTAACTGTAATTCATTGTTTTAAAGAGAATAGAAAGTTACTGAATTTCAACTTTATCAGTATTATTTGTTTTAGTTAGGATTTTAAAAGGTTCAGAATTTACGACTTTTAGAATTTTAGATAGTTCAAGTTGTTTGAAAGTGTTTTAACATTTTAACATACTTTTTATTTTTCCTCAAAATCTACAAAAATTAGGTTATGGGTTTTCTTCTGGAAGGATAGATGTTTGCTGTTCAGCCGACTCGATATTTTCTAGTTGTAGCTGGTGAACAACTTTCAAAGATCGAATTCTAAGGGAAAAAATTGGAGGTTCCTCATCTGGGATGTGAAAATGAAATACTTTAATGTTTATGTTTTACCTTTCCAGGCAATAATATAGCTAGGAACAATGCGAGAAAAAAGCCGCAGTTTATAACGTCGAGACGAAGAGCAGATGAAAACCATGTTTACATACTAGCTATGTAAAACGGTTTTTCGACCAATCAGGGTACGCATACCACTAAAATTATTTAATAAATAACTATGTTAATTCGTCTACTCTAAATCTATTCAACAAAAAGTCGTACTCATGCCATGGTGATTTGTTAACAAAATTTGCCAGGTCTTCAAAAGAAGAGGATATTTCCGGTGTACTTCCTTGAGACGTACAATCTGTAAACACTAGAATCGAAACAGTAACAAGTAGTTATAAAAACAATTGCTACGTAATGAAGTGGGTTAGTAGGGAACACAAATGGCAAACTTTATCAACTGTTTTTACGCAAGAAAACTGGTATTAAAGAATTAGAAATCATTATTAACATACCTATCACAATGTATATTACCATCACCTTTACATAACAAACAACGTTCATCTTCATAACTACCTAACTGTGCGTTAAGAAGTCACATATCATGGCTTACAGTAGAAGTCATAAAAAACAAAAAACAGAGAACTCCTCAAGCAGATCAACACACGACGCATTGAGAAAGTTGCCGTTATCCTTTGGCTGCTTAGAGGTCTCTCATTAAGACTGGCGTCCATGACCTTTCGTGCCCTGAGGACTATGGGGGGTATGTTATGGCAAGACCCTGACACCAATGAACAGTTGGGTCAGAGGACCGAGCAGCATACAAGTCCACTACCATGATTGCTGGATCTGCCACATCCTTCATCGTCTAAATTTATTATCCAACGTTTTTAACCAGGGTCATCTGCAAGATTGACCCTCAATCAGAAGGCTGAAGATGCCTGCAAGCAATATTTTGTACTAGCTCCAATAACTTGCCTTTTTAAGAACATTTTTAGCAGAGATTGTTGGATTCATAATTTTTATTTTTTGAATTTTTCACAAACGATAGAAATTGCTTACAGACTAATTTTTCAAAAAATTGGCATATAGATGAAAGAATTTAAATAGGTCGTCTTGCAACCGGGAGTCTTAATTATTAATTTTAAGATAGGTGAGCCCCTTTATAAAGAAAGCAAATAATAGGAATGGTGTGACTGCTAGGGACGAACGCCAAGGGTATCCGAGTAAGTGGTGTAG